>BMAO01020314.1:0-221709 GCA_019973975.1 Trichonephila clavata
TTTCCAAATTTCGAACTTAACGAATATTTTTTTCTAATTCGAAGGATAAATTTTCAATGGTTGAAAAAACTTAGACATTTATTTTTATTTTGAAATAAGGATACAAAGGACAAATTTAATATTAATGCTAATTCAAAAATTAATTAGCAACCTTTATATTAATCTGACTTTTAGAATGACCAACATATAATAAATATTTTGATTTCTACAAGCGGTTAGCAACACACACATCTATCGTATAACACATTAAAATTAAATGAACGATTTTTAGTGTTAAAAATAAAAGTAGGCTTGAAAAGTACTAAAATATTAAATAAAATACAGACTAATATTGGGGACGCTAAATGATCTATTTTAAAAAGTTTATAATGATATTTTTCTATTCGACTTTAAGGTTATATGAAGATTAAATTTAAAAAAAAAACTCTAAGGCACATACTCTAGTTTAATGATATCAAAGTAAAATCGCTGAAATCCCAGTTGGTCCTTTATTTTAAACAATATTGGTAAGTAGAATCGTCAAGAACAAAACTTATTCTTTTCATTTCACTTAGTTTAAGATGTTTTAATGATTGCATTAGTGTAGGAAAGTGTATTAGACTGATAAACTCCATAAAGGTTGACATTGACTGCGATTATGATTTTAAAAATTGGAATTTTTCTTAAAGAAAACTTTTTAAAGTTTGTCTAAAAGATTCTTTTTTATGAAATTTTATTGTTTTCTTAATGAAGTTCAAGTCTTGTTTTTAAAATATACTTCTTGCCAACGCTTGATTTAAAATTTCTCAGTATATTTTCTAGGATACCCTGAGGAGATAAGGAAAGTAATTTCTACAAGTGCTTGCGAACTTAAGGTATCCAACTACGGTCGGAACCGTGATTTTGCAAAAGTATACAAAGGAATATTTTATTAATATTTAGTGTCACTTAGATTAGAATACACGTATAAAATTGTTTTAAGAAAATTATTACAATAAAAAATAATTCAAATACGATATTTTAGTAAAAATTGAACATAGATTACATATTTTGAAAACATTCTCCATTTTATGAAAAATGCTTCTACGATAATATTTTGCCAACACACAGCTCAGACCTCTCCATACAGAGCCTGAACTAAGAATTTTGAAATATATGACTTATAAAAGCGGGTTTATTCATATTTTAATACATCGGAATAAAAAAAATTTTAGCAAAAAAAAAATTGTTAGTCTAAATGTAGAGCTTTGAAAGCGCGGGTATGTAAGCGTCTAATGGTGTTTACGCCCACACACTGGACAGTGAGACACAGTTAACGGAGGTATGCGGCCTGTTGCGAGTTTACCATATTATTGAGTATTTTAATTAACGTATAATAATAGTATATTTTAAAAGTGTGTAATAAAGCCCTGTTTATATGTGCAAAGAAGAGTGTGGAAATGCATGATTTTGAGTAGTGACAATCGTATTCCATCCTGACCTAAGATAATATAAACGAAAAATCATCACTCTATGCATGATAATCGGTTTCGAGTAGCAGCGAGGCTACAACAGATTATCATTTCAATTGGTAATAACTCAGAAAATCTAATGAGAATTTTTCAAAAATCTTCGAGAGAATTCTTGGCTATATATAAGAAAAATGATATTATTATAGAAGCACTTTTCGTGAAAGAAGACTGTTTTGAAAAAATATCCTTCTTTCTTCATTTTTGCGTAAATATTGCTTTTGGATATTTTTATTATTGTAATAATATTCTTAAGACAATTTTATATGTGTATTTTGATCTAAATGACACTAAATATTGAGAGAAAAAAATATTCGTTTCTATATACACTTTTGAAAAATCATGGTTCCGAAAGAAGTCAGATATCTGTTGTTGTTGTTACTAATGCCACTTGTCTGACGATCTGTCAGATATCTAAAATAAACAACAGTTAGATACACAAGACACGATACTAGCCAATCCATTTTTAATTCTATTTCGTACGATGTGGTAGATAACTAGATTGTAGTTTGGGTATTATATATTTCCACTTTCCAAAGATATAAAAATTGCTTTTTATTACTGAGAACATTATAGTAAAGAAAAAGTTCGAATTCATTACCTTCGATTTTAGATCATGTGGGTAAAATAAAGTTCAAGAAATAAAAAAAATTAGCCCAGAAAAAAAAGTTTGTTTCGTTTTGCTAAATAAACCAGTCTATATATTCACATGTTCTACGTGATTTCCGTTTTCTGGTTAAAGACGATAAAAAATGAAATGATAATAAAAAATATGTCGGGAAACTTATTGATATTTTTGAGGGGAAAAAAACTATTCTCTTTTTTTTTCCATCGACTGGGGGAAAAAATAATTTTTTTTTCATCCATGCAATCTGCTGCACCACACTTTCGACCTTTTCTATATCGTTATCATTAAGGTACAATTTCGGCACGAGGCATTTTCCTAAACTTCATGAGATTAAAGTAGTAGTTATTTATTCATTTTCGTTCGCGAAAGTTTTTGGGTAATCTTTTATTTTCGGGGCTTAACTTTTCGTCAAACTTTTAATTACGGAAGTTTTGAATGTGGTGCATTTGTCATTTATGTAAAGAACTTTAGTAGGGAGTTTTTGAAGCAATGTTAGAGTCTCCACGATTTAATGAGAATTTCTTCATTGGCGTTTTAAAAAAAACTTTTAATGGGAATCATTTTAATTTTATTTGTATAAACGACATTTTTTCATCTTATTGTTGTTATCAGCACAAAACTCTGTGCTGTGATGATAGAGGTATAGTAAGAAATCTTGTTTGTAATTTCGATCAATGTTTTAAAATAATTTGGTTTGATTTTTTATTGACATTGTTCTTTGAAGTTGCATAAAGGCAATGATAAAGTATTGAAAATTGACAACTCATTGATACAGATATTGATTCGTAATTTTGAACCTCGTTCAAAAAAGGAGAATGAACTTGATCTGCTGTCCCGTTCTTACAATTTCCACACCGAACCAACAGCAGAAACTTAAGCCTTGAAAGATTTAGCGAGCATCTGTCTCTCTACTTGGCGGCCGGATCTTTTGTGGCACAAAGACTCAAAGCCTATCAGTCGACAACTAAAGTAAAGTGTATGCGTTGAATCATATCCATTACATATATATGCATATAAATATATATGCAATGCACAGTAGAACCAGTTTTTGTGCGGTATTTTTTATGTGATTTTATTTTTGTGCAATTAGTTTTGTGTGATCTTTTTTATTTCAACGGCTTTAGCACCCCTCCAAGGTTTTCTATCATTGTACATATGTACACTTCAAGACGCTCTGTTCATTTGTTTGTCTCTCGACACAATGCGCGTTCAGTTATTTCCTCTCAACACACTAGAAGCACGAGCTTGTTTGAAGATGAAACTTTCAATTACAGTGTCATTATCAGTAATTTGATAGACTATAAAGAACAAGGGCGTTAAACTCAAAGGCTAACTTGAGCCAAACAAACATGGTTTAACATTAAATGGGCTGAAAAAAAATCAACATTCATAAAAATGTAGGTTTATTTCGAGTAATACATTATAATAAACATATACTATAATATATTATTGTGTGCCGGTATATTGGCCGGGCTGCATGTGGCCCACGGGTCATGAGTTTGACACTTTTGATGAAGTCGGACAAGAAGAACCCGATTCTTTGAGAGCGGATAAAATATATTCAGGAAACCAGTCTTTCGACAATCGAAAAAGAACTTTTTAAATAGATATCAATTCCGAAAGGAGTTTGAAATTCCAAAAAGCACTTCGATCATTCATATCTGGTTATTATGACGTTTAGAAGCAATTGACCAAAACACTGACCGCCGTCGCAAAAGCTTATCACTTTATGGTGCCAAAAAATAAATCCCCTCAGGGGGCTCACCTTCTTTAGGTGAGTACGGGTGTCACAATCCCGAGGTGCCCTAGTGATCTTTTCCTTTTCCCACGGGGTTTACTGTCTTTGGTAAACACGGGCTTCACGAACCCGGGGTACCCTAGTGATCCTTCTCTATTTTCGACCCTCTTTCTCGTCATTCAATACATTCTTTCTTTCTCTTCCAGTCTAGACCACAGATATTAAAACAAATGTTTGGCGCAGTATAGCCAAAATCGGCTCTTGCGCCAATAAACCCCAAAATCACTCACTCGCCAAAAAATAAATCAATTGAAATTATATCTTAAAGTGATTTAGATTTAATTCATAACTGAAAGGTACGCGATTTAGATGACGATGATTAGCAGTGAGTTATGTGTGTGCATTTTAAAAACTTCTCCATATATACAATGAGAAATTACATATTTTTAAAAAAATATTTCCATGTGTAATTCAGCTATTTTTTTGTTTGTTTGGAAGGATTTTCTCATACATTTTATAAACAATTGACGTATTTTCTAAATGCGACTTTTTTTATGCGGTCCCTCTCCGCCGCATAAAATTTTTTTTCTGTAGTATGCAGACAGTTGTTTATTATATGTATTTATGGAGTTTTTGAATATTTTTTGTGCGGATTTTTTATGCATTCCCTATCTTACCGCACAAAAACAGTTTTTATTGTAAATACAGTTGGACTCCAACTTAACGAATTTATCGCTTAGCCCGACGTTGCACGGCCTTTTTTGAGTATAAAACTCTTTTTCCCTCTTCCCCTCCATATGATCTTCCTAGGGCCAATCTTCTTAGTGGTTAGAGCATCGGACGCCAGACCGAAAGGCCTGGGTTCGATGCCCGATGGCATAAGCAACAACAGATCTTTCTTCAAATTTCTATTTCTGTTTAATAATTTACAAAACTTATCTATTTTTATCCACAAGAAGACAGATAATGGACGGTTTTATGGTACTTAAAATTAAAAGAATATTAATATTAAAAAAAGTTTTGTATTATTAATACTTAATTGAATGTTTAAATGGATTAATCGGAAATTACACTAAAAATTATAAGTAGAAGAAATTTTTTTGGAAATATGCATAGGAAATTATTCATTCATGGAACATTTGTAACGTTTATAATTCAACTTTACTAAGCTGTTTAACAATCCTGTATACTTATGACCATCCACTGATTGCGGTGTCATGAGTGGTCAAGACCACGAACTTGTGGCCGGCACTGTTTTTATCAAGTCTTGGCTTCAAGTCCTGGTGCCACTTTAGATACGCTTTGTTAAGTGGCTGATCCATGTTACATCTGTCTAGGTTTAAAGTCCTCACGTTGGAATGGTCTTGAAGTTTGGAGAGTAGAGTGCCGTATCAAGTGTTGCCCTTGTCGGATAACTGAGGCTCAGAATCGCGAGGTCTGTCGTCAATACTCCAAATGTAGCTTAAGATGCGAAGTCGAGAAACCATCGATCAATTCAATTGTGTCCTAGCCTTAAAGATGAACTTAATTTTAACAGCATAATTTCTTACTCGCAGATGTATTGTTACAGAAATTCTTCGTATTAATGTTCAAAGGAACATGTGTTTCGTACTAAAAAAACTGATTAACCTGCAAAAGTAGTTTCTTTTAAATGTCGAATAATTGTCTCAGAAAAATATCATTTCTGTAATACTGTTCCTAAATGTTACTGCTCTCGCGAGCCATTCTTAAAGTTGTAAATAAATCTACTCTTGAGTTAAATTAGAACACACGAAATGTGATATTGTGCAAGTTAGGATGTAATGAAACATTAAGAAACTTGCTTTAAATCTTTACAAGAAAATTTAGTGGGGCAATTTAGAGCCAAAGGGGAAAATGTCTACGAGCAAATCGGTAGTCATTTTTATTCCGAAACGTTGAGCTTGGCTCATGTCAAAACGGTCCATTTAACAATTTTAGCTCTCTCCTGTCAAACTTAGGTCTATAAAGTGTAATATTAAATAAATTGAATGGAAATATGTGTGCATGAAATCGAAATGTTATAATATTTAATACTTCGAGCAGCATGAGTTTATAATAAATAATTAAATTATAACTATTAAATGTATTTCACTTGTTAAGAACCTTTTAAATTAAATTTTGATTTAGTATTGTTAATTAGATCGGGTCTCGATGATTTTATGCTATTAGCCTCAAAAAGCAAAACAATTTCCCAAGAGCAATGAAAATTTATTGTAGAGATACAATTCTTAGGAATACAGGTAAAATTCGCAAAATAAATCCCAGATGGCCTTCACATCTTCAGCACTCAGACACAACTATCAGTGTTTAAAAAAACAAATATGTGATGAACAAATGTCGATAAAAGCATATAATTGCTAGTTGACTCTTGAATGTTCAAAACAATACTGACTCAGTTTCGGCGAGCGACTCCTATTTATAGGCTACACGAGCGTTTCTCGCAAGATCATCTTATGTCAGAGATCGTGATGTGAATAGATTTCTCCAGTAATTTCCAGAAGCATTTCTTTGGTCACCAACTCATCACATGGTCGCCAAAAATACCAACATTTCGCCAAGTTTCCATTGAATCGCCATTATAATGTAAGGAACGACGTTGCTTGCAATTAATTACAATTTTAGTGTAAACTAAATACAATATAGAGTAATATTAGTGCATTACGCATCCAGATAAAAATTATTTTTACAATTTTGAGCATTCATTATACAAAATTCGTGACAATATATTGCAAGAAGATTGTGATAGTTTCAGATGATATTTAATCAGGAATTCGAATTCCATTCCTCCCAAAGATAGTCGGTTGGAATAATTTGGTTAATGTCTTTTAAATTAAGAAATTTTGCTCATTTTCTAGCTAATGAGAACTTTAGTTTAGTTAATACTGGAAGCTTTAAGTATGAATACACACTGTTCCCTCAATGTTAGATTTTTCTAAATAATGATCAAATAACGCAGATGATTTCTGAGACGATACCTCACTCTGTATACTCCACTAGTTACTCAGATTTAATAAGAAAACTTTTTCTTTATTCCAAAGCAAAGTATCGGTGTAATACGGACTTGAAATCCGAGGGAGAGATTTGGATATTAGATTACCAGTACTTTTATTTCAGGTCACACGAATAGTTTTAAGGGTCCCGTCGCATGATCATTTTGAATTCTAGAACGTTATGTTAATTCTATGGAAATTCCACCCTTCTCTCCTCAAATCTAGACTACCGTATCGATTTGAATGCAATAAAGTGGAAAAAATAATGACCTCTTTGGGTTCGCCTTTTTTTTTGGTCTGATTTCAGAAGCTATTTCGTTATGACTCTTGAAGATTTAAAAATCTACAAATGAATAGTTAAAATAGACGATTTTTAAAAATCTTAGAAAATATCTAGTTTTAGAGAAACCTTAATTATTTTTTGCTCTTTTTATTGATCTTTATTGCATTCTCATTTTGGCTTGAAGTGGAATTTCCATAGACTTACTATCATGTACACGAACTCAAAATGACTGCCAGACAGGACCTTTTTCTTAAAGAAATAAGTTAAGGGAGGTTAATCTCATTTTAAAAAATAAGGAAATTATCAGAATTTCTGAAATTGGTTACTTTTTACCCATCCTTTAAAATATCTTCTACTTTCGGAGACAAGTTTTCTAAAATGCCATGTTGTTAGTAATTTTTTTATTTTGTTGGAGATTAAGACAAAAAGTTAATAAAAAACACCAATCACAGAAATATATATGACAATTTAAATTTATAAATTTAGGTATTTTAAGTAAAATTTGATGAAACTTGTACCAAATTTGAAAACACTCTATATGGAATTTAAAGTCATGTATTTAAATTATTTATTACACTTATTTTCTAACATACTTAATTTAGTTATAAAGGCCATGAACTAAAATCTAAAATATGTTCAAATTTACTAAACAGTTATGGCTCATTGCATTGGAATTTTTTATTATAGAAAATTTTACAACTATTAAAAATAAAAAATGCTGTTGATACTAGAGCTAAATCCTTAGTTCGATGCCTTTAGCTTGCTTTATATAACAGTATACAAAATATGAAAGAAATGCATTCATAAGTTTTTGAGATATCAGATTTCAACATAACTGTGACAAAAAATGCAATCTTCAATAAGTATTAAATTTTATTTTACTAATATAATACTTAATGTCAGATATTTAAAATTCACCACTTTTATAGCATAAACCTTCCTCTTTTTTATTTTGTTAAATTTTTTATTTCTGGTTGCTCGAATTTTTTTTCCTTCACAAAATGGTGAGGATAAAAAAATTTTGAATTTCAATCAAATATAGGTAATACGTATAAACCTTAATACGTTATTGATCCCTTCAAAAACTATTGCTTTTTACAAAATTTTCTAAATTGTGCTTTTATCTTAATATAGTCCGCTTCGATTAAATATGTAAAGGTAGATACAACCGGATTGGACAAAATTCTGTATCGAATTTTGCTATGCTGTTGTATGGTTTCAAGATTTACATTTTACTTACTGTTATGTACGCCTTTGTGACAGATTTCCCAGAATACGATTCCAGACATATTTTTCTCTTTTGTCATTTAAATATTTACGGAATTCACCTTAAAAGGACTGATGTGTCAAAATCCTATATAAGGGTTGTGTTACCTTATTCAAAGGAATAATGAAAAACAATTTGTATTGTAATTTGTCTTTCAATAAATATTTTTATCTTTGTGGGAGGCTATGTTGTGTTGTTTTACAATCTAACAAAACTGCATCTGGGAAATCGAAATTGAAATATTCAATCTTTCAAATTCATGCATAATTTTACTAAAATATGTTTAAAAATATACTTTTTTAAAAGTGTTGATGCTATAAATATTTAGTTTAAAGTTACTTAGTTGAGCTCTTTAAGGCAAGATTACTCATCAAGTTGCAAAGTTAATATGCTTTCATGTCATATTATTGAAGAAAGCGTGCTATATTGAGATTGGAGTGGGTTTTGCGGTGGCAGAGATAGCATTTTGACCATGGAGGCAGGGTGTAAATTCATCCCAAGTTTTAAGGGTGAGCCCCCTTACAAAACTGAAGGATCAACAAAAGGATTGAAACAGTTTGGTGTCTGATTACTTATTATGCAGTGATTGTACTCTGCAAATTGATTAAACTAATTTCTGCAAGAACTTTGCTTTTTTATACCACTTAAATGCATGACATTAGGAGTTATCTTTAAAATAATTTATATAACATAATTAAAAATAAATGCATACATTTGTACGACTTATAACTTTATTAGTCGTTCGAAATTCCTTTTTTTGCCCATTTTTTGTTTTTCTAACAAAGGTAACTGAAAAAATGGCTTTCCACCTTTGGTCCTACACCTTAAGCAATCAAAAGTATTATAGCATTCATGGGAAGTATTCTAATTCAATTAAGTTTTTTTTAATATGGATCAGAATACTTTTAAGGAATTTAACTTTTGCAACCGTACGTGTTTCCATTAACCCGAAAACGTGCTAACAATTCAGATAAGCTCGTTTCATTAAGAACATTTTGAACTTGTTCTGAAAGTTAGGATGTCTGACCGATTCCTATACTAGACATTAATGAAGCATGATAAAAATAATTAGTTGGGAAATGTACACACAGCCTTTACTTCCAAACAAGTGTGGTTCAAATTGCTGAAGGTTTATTTTACAAAAAATTTATATTTTATACATTACTCTTCAAGTGATCACGCATGCAGTTTACAGAAGTTGTCAACATGTAGATAGTTATATTCATTAAATATAATGTCTTGGCTGTTGAAGCAACGAAAAAAATGCAGTCAATGTATAAAAGGCATTATTTTTTTTTAAAAAAGCCTGTGTAATTCAGTTAAAATCGCACTAGAGTGTGTTAAACAATGGGATGTTAGTAAAACATTTTATTATACTTGAAAAATAATGGGCTTTTAACTCTAAATCCCTCGGGATTAATCTGCTACTCCACCGAACAAGCCGTTGTGATCCCCTGGGGAAAAATTCCTGCGAATCAAATGCCATTCTCTATTTACATTAGTATAGAAGCCCTTTTGTGGTGTTTTTTCATTGATTTTGTCTTATATATCTTGTAGGTCAAAATTTTAGAAAATAAAAGAAGGAAAAAAGGTTTGTGGAATTTGTCTCTCTCAGTTTTCGTGAAAACAGATTTTGTACCAGGAACACCTACTCAAATTCTGTTAAATTATATTTCTTTTGTTTTTTTAAAATTTATTGCACAATTTTTAAACTATATAAAAATAGCGATAAACCAATGACACAGCCAAGCGTTTATGGCATTAAGCTGGTGCAAGTAATGCTTCGGTGGAGCCCTGTGTTCGCGTCTTCTTTTTAATAATGTCCCTTTAAATAAAGAGACTGATTGCATGTTGGATCTCTTGGATCTCGAATTCCTCATATTAGCTGGCATCATATGGCAAGAATACGAAAATGGAAAATGCCATCTCGATCTCACATCAACCGTGCTTCAAAATTAGGAAGAATATGGACAGTGGTTAGGGGATTTTTTTTCCAGCTAGAAATAGATGGTCAGAAAAAGTTCTATAAAAATACCTCAATAGTCTCAAACTTTATAACTGGCTGTATAACCATCGGATCACTGGTTTGGGTTCCCGTTTCACTGAAGATTATCGTGAGAAATAAAAAAAGGAACTGAATTAATATTAAATTTATTTGAACTTTCCAAATCTTCCCGTAGCGACGAATAGAAGTTAGAAGGACCAAAAGCTCGCTTTCAGAAGTCATTATCCTCATTAATGGGATTTAATATTTTAAAATCTTTCGTAAAAATGGAAAATTTATTTAGCCTTGGGCTAGACGTTCCCAAGGAATCAAAATCTTGCTGGAAACATTGTGGGATTTTACATAATCAGAAAAATAAGTCGAAACATTTTAAAATATTTTGAATAAATATGACATACATAGGTATGACATAAATACTAAATGCATGAAATCATATCCTCATTTCAGAAATCAGTACTCATACTTTAACAAGGTATTTGGTGGCCGCTGTAGTCGTGTATTCGAGATTTCGAACCCTTGTTCGATATTGTTTCTGCTGAGTCGGGGATTCGAATTTTGGGACCATTAAAAAGATTTATTTCAAGAAATTACTGAAGTCACAGAGCTAAGTTTTTCTTAATACGTTTTAGAAAATAGTGGAAATCCGATAAAACATTAATATTCCTTACCCTTGACCTTGAACTTCCCTATTCACTTCACGAAATGTTTACCGTACATGTGCAGTTGTTTTCTCTGTTGTAAACATATCATAGCAGCAAAATGAGTTTTACAGAAAAAATATTTGGTACAATGAACAAATTCTGTAAATGAAACATTGAATTGGTTTTTATACTGTTAATTATTTTTCTATCTAATATATTAATTTCGTTTTGTACTATAACGGATTAATTTGTTAGCTTCATTTGTCATAAGACACGTAAGGAAATGGTAATGCGCATTTTGTTTCATAAAAGGATATATTTATATATATTTTGCGAAGGAGATGGAATACCATAATTTTAGTAAATCTGTAATTAATTTTCTTACCAGATGTGTTAAATGCAATTGCTCATTGTTGAATAGATTTTGCTCGAATTCTTTTATTTGTTGCATTCGGTTGAATGTATTTTGAAAAAACTCAGATGCCAGCTGAGGAGTCATTTTCGTCAATTGACGGAGGTTTAGGTGGCAGCGGTATCCTAATGGTTACGATCACGAACTCGTGGATGGCGTGTCGCGATTTTGAGTCCTGGAACCACTAAAGACCCACCATGTAGAGGGAACTGAAGCACGTTAAATCTATCGACCTCAACGTCCTTTCGTTGGCATGATGTTGTAGAGAGGAGGATGCCAACTCAGATGTCATCCTCGTCATTCGACCATGGTGCAAAATTACGAGGTCCGTCAACAGCAGCCCTTGTGTTGCTTTATATTGCGATGTTGATATAACTTTCTCTCTGACGGAGGTTCAGAGTTATGAGATCCATCTCAATAAACTTCACATTGCCTCCCTCAACCAGCGCGTTCACTGCCTGGGCGTATATATGCGTCTTTCCGATGTGCAAACATTTATTTTCGGAAATTATTCCGAAAATTTTGTAATGTAATAAAAAGCACTTGAGACACACACACATTGTTTGCGGAAGAATTTCATAGAAGGATTTTCTTATTTATTCCTTTTCTCCCCCCTCCCTTCCCCCCAATGCATCACATACGGGGATTTAAGTGAAAAATAGTGGCACTGGGGAGCGAATCGCGAACTTTCAATCTGCAGTTTTGGGGATAATAAACTATCAATCAATAAATTAATCTAATGTCAGATTATAAACTCATTAAATAATTTGAGACTTCAGAAGTGGTTCTTAAACTTTTTCGCCATTGCGTATTTCTCGGCTAAAAATGTTTTGATAAAATTTTCATTAGTAACATTGATTTGTTTTGGGATATTTTTCTTTTTTTTGTTGCTTTCACTTAACCCTTAAAGGACTTCTGCATACCCTCAAGAGCTCACCTGCCGCAATTTCAGAGCCTGTGAACTGAAATACTGCATGAGGAGTGACGAAAAACTGTTTCCTGCTTAAAAAAACTCTTTAAACGATTTTTCAAACGGGCCGTCATTTTCTTTCTAGTTTGCAAAAGAGAAGAGCGACCAAAACAAGGACATATAATACCGTTTTAACGAATCCCATTCTTTTTTAAAGTTTTTCTAGAATTGGAACGCAGAACACTTTCACCTTTTGCGGGAGTACTTTACATTACTACAAGTGTTCTGCACAAGATTTAAAGGCCGCAGTTCTAGAAGAACCTGCCACTTCTCTTGGGGTGTAGCGCACTGAACATTGTTTCTAATATTGCAGTAATTACATTTTTCAAGAAGAGGAGGGATTTTCTTAAGGAACAAGACAAGAGGTGTATCAGGATGGTGGGGTAGAAGGGTGTGGGCATGAAATTTCTCTTCCTCCTCCTCTGCTGTACCTACTCGTTTTCTTAAAGAGTGCCTCGTGCTCATTAAGGTAAGTGGTCGCTCATAGCAGGCGATTATTATTTCTACAAACTCAGTGTTGCTTCCACGGAACCTTCTCATTCCAACATTCTTGTATTTTTTAATCCTCTCTTCCTCTCTCTTTTTTTACTTCCATTCTATTCCATTCTTTTTTATTGTTTCACCGTCGGAGGAATTTCTCATTATCTAAATAATACTCTTTCAGCTCTTCATTTTTGCTCATTTTTTTTTACTTCACATCCCTTCACTCTTCTTTTTTTTCTTCCCTCCATCCTTTTTTTTTTGTTCTTCAAAGTAAAAAGAGAGAGTGCTTGAGAAAGAAAAGAGGGAAAGTGCGTATGTTTTATTTAATGCTTTCTTTTTTCATTGTTATTCCTTTGATTTTATTTTATGTGCCCCCACCCCTTAACTTTTTTTCGCTCTCTCTTCTCCCTCCTTCTTTTCGCGGGTATGCTAAAATTTAGCAATAGGGGTCAAAGGGGGAGAAAGATTCGACTGTGTTATTATTTTACTTTTAATTCGCGCTCGAGGTGTTAAACTGCGTTTGTATTTATGGGAACTTTCATTCGATCGCTTTCGTCTGCAAATGAGAAGTAATAAATTTATCGTTTGGGCTCATGTAGGGGAAGGGGTAGGAGAAAGAGGGTTAAAGAAGGAGGGGGTGTTGTTTTCTGTTTTTTCCTTGCAGATTAAAACTTGCAGGAAATTGTTTAAAGCTAATGACCTTAATCGTATTATACATCCAAAGGGAAACATTAACTGAATCGGGAAATCTGTTATCTGAAAGCGCGGATCTTTTTCGTAGTTGTTTTTTTTAAAGAAAAAGGCGAATAGTTAGTAGTTTTATTTTTTTAATTATTATGATATTTTATTTAATCTTATTTGAACGTTTACGCTATTTACTGCAGATTTGTATCAGTGTTTATTGTTCGCCAACAATATTTACCTGAAGAGTCAGCTTAAATATTAGGGAAATAATTCGTTGGTATTTTTAATATATTAATCGGTTTTAATGCAATGTTTTTTAACTCAAGATACGCTTTTGGCTAGTTTTCACATCAAGAAAGGCCATACGCCTTTCATAATTATAATATTATTTCACAGTCATAAATTTGTATTCGTCTTAGACAATTATGAACCCGAATCATTATTATTATTTTTTGATTGATATGAAAATTACATTTAAACCTCATATGTTTTATAAAATATAAATTTCAGATTCATTCCTGAAATTAGTAAAAATTTACTGAAAACTAATTAGATTTATTAAATAATGGTGCAAATTCCTAAATACCATTTTTTCCCCTAAGAACTAGCTCTTAATAATATAAATTGTTTATTATTTTATTTTCATCTTGGTATTTATATATGTACTCCATAATTTACTTAAAAGCTCTCAGTATCGTTAGTAGGATTAAAAACGCTAATACTAAGATTATTCAAATTTCGTTGGTTCAATGTTAGCAGTTCTATCCAACAATAGGCCGCTGTAGCCTAGTTGTCATGGTTACGGGCTCGTGGCATGCGTAGTGCCACTGAGGATTCTCCGTACAGAGGAGACCGATGCCCGCTAAATCTGGCTAGGCTCAATGTTCCCCCGATGGTGTGATGTGGTAGTTACGAGGTCCTTTGCCAATAGCCTTCTTGTTGCTTTATAGGGCGAAATTAATGTGCACTAACTCTCCCTCCACCCAACAAATAATTAAGTCCTGACATTGACGTGGTGTGGAAATTTGTAGAGAGGGGGGATATCGATTCAAGTGTATTCCTCGTCACTTGACCGCGATTCACAATTATGAGGTTCATCGCAAACGGTATTTTTTACATACTTTTGTAAGAAACTGTGTAATTAATGCAAAGAAAAGAAGTAATTTCTGCTTGAACTTCTGTTAAAACTTGACTTCTGTAAAAAAAAAAGAAGAAAAAAATGAAGTTTGTGTGTGTGTGAGACTGCAGGGGTGGTTGTTTCCCGAAAAGTTATTCTACAACTCTAAACCTTCTTGTGTGAGCTCCTTGTATAATATGCTTCATAGAACTCGTGTAGTTTCATTTGTGATGGTAATAAAAAAAATTCATTCAATCAACAATTGGTGTACATGATTTGTTTTGATATGTTTCACACGTAAATGTCTCCAACAAATCTATCCATTTAACAAAACATCAACATTAAAAATGAATAATAAATCAATTATTGTATGAATAAAATAGAATGACGTTTTTACTTAAAAGTCTTAATATTTATAACGGCTAGTAAAAAGATTTTAATAAACATTAATGATCAATTATTCCCATTTCTAATATTCTCTACTTTTGCATAAGTATCTACTATTCTTAGCTTTTCTATGCAACTATCTCTTTATTAGAGATATCGTTAATATTATGGAGGGAACAAAACGTTATGTGCAAAAAAAAACTTTATTATTGTGTTTGGCTCGCTTAATCTACTCTCCGTTGCATTGTAAACAATTATGGGTTAAGCGCAGCTCAATTATAAAAGAAAATAATAAAGATAATAAACTGGAAAACTGAGGTGATTGTTATCCTCATACCATAGAGTTAATTTCACGCAAAACCTGTCTAGCGAAAAATGAAAATATTTGTAAGAAATATTGTAACCGTAATATTCATTGGTAATTCACGCTTAGAGAAAAGCAATTTAAAGTTTTTGTTACGGACACTTCACTCTGAATTTATTTTTTGTAGCAATTTAAGCACCATTCTTTGTTAATTTCTTAAGTTTGGTTTTGCGAGTAGTTTTTGTGCTCTTTGGTTATGCTCAGATAGATTTTTAGACAACTTAATTTTATTTCAACATTACTTTCTGAAAATACATGCATGTCTTTCGTTTATTCGACAGTTATAATTTAAATCTTCTTTCAAGTAATGACATTATATAGAAAAATAATTTAATATGATAAATCAGAATTGTCATTAATCTCATATGCAGTTGAACGATCATTTTGAAAATATAGATAATTTTCAGTTCTAACTGTGAAGATTCCTGTGAAAGGAAATCAAATTAAACTTTTCGATTTTGTACATTTTTGTGTAAGTTGCAGTTGTATTTGTAGATTTAAAAACAAATGGAGCTGCACAAATTTCTGTATATTGTACTTGTTACAGTATTATTTCAAATATATAAACTTCGTTTACAAAGTAGAATGATTAGGATTTTTTGAATTCCAAATATATAATCAATACTACAATAATAATATGTAAAAACCAAGAGGATTCTGTATTGAAACATTTGTAATATCTGTATTCTTGCTTCAGAAGCGATAGTAAAAAGAAATTGTTTCATATATTTAGCACATATATTACACATTGAAACTTTTAGAGGTATTCTATATCTAAAGATATGTATGTTAAATGTGATGTTGTCGTTGTGTATTTTATTCTGAGACTCATATGAAAGATGAGATATGGAAGAACAAAAACATACAATACAAACACAGAAGAATATAGACTTTTTTTTACAAACGATGATCCCAGCATAGAACAGAAGGGGTTCTCTACTTTCCATTCGAGACGGGAATCCATTTCAGGCGAAAGTCTGACTTCTTTTCCCGAAGATACATCAATGCCTTATTCGGGATTCGAACTCGAGCTCACTCGGTTACAAGCCGAGTGTCATTTACACCATACTGTCTGGACGGCGTTAAATGTGATACAGGTAAGAATTGGTTCATATTCAGCTCTCAAAAAGTGTTACTTATAATTTTAGTGTTTCCTTTCTCCCCATTGAAAAATCTCAGTCTTTATACGATCATTTTTCAGTAATTATACAAATTTTATTCATTATAAGTTTTTGTGTTCCAAAATCTTTAAGCCAAATTAATAACTCTTTTGGAATGCGTTATCTTCAAATTTATGCTCTCTTCTAAGGAATTATCACTAGCTTATATACAGCTATGCTACAATTCTTAGTAGTTAGACACTTGAATTTATAACTCCTCAATACTTTTTCTTAGTTTCGAAATAATTTTTAAAAACATCACTTGTCAAACTCAGACTCATTCAAAATAATGCGAAACCGGGGAAAACGACATTTTTTTTCTTGCAAGAAATTACCTCTACACCATCACGAATTCAATTCAAAACCTCACCTCAAAAATGTTCGCACGCTGCATACACCATCAGAAGGGAAGGAGAAAAAAAAATAAACAACCCCACAAAATAAACATCCCACCCCCAGGGAAATTCATAAATACATCGAGGAATAAGTAGGGAATAACAATAATAACATTGAAAAAAAAGTTCCCTAAGTATCTCTTGGCTGTGTTCTCTTCATTTTTCTAGTCGGGTGAAGAAGTGAGAAGGATTTGTCGGGGGAAATATTCAGGTGATTTTTTCCCCACAAATCGAGGGAGTTAGGGAAAGGACTGGGGGAGTAACCACGGAAATGGATTTAGCTTCGGCGGATCGTTAACGACTTCCGTTTTCCTTCGATCGTCCGCGATCCACACGCGGAAAACGGATTCTGGCTCGTTTCCGCCGCATCCCAACCGGAGTCTATGAGAAGGACAGGTGTAAGTCCCTAGATGGGGAAAAAAACTGTCCCTACACACTGATGAGGATTCGATATTTCATTGAAAGAAGTGAGGTTTCCCTACTGCAAAAACTCAGTGTAATCCGGAATTAACTGTTATATACATACCGGAGAGGAATAGATTTGTAAATAGTGTTTACTTTTCACACTTAAATTTTTTCCCCTACTTCTTAAATGTAGAAATAAAATTAATTAAAGAATAAAGGTATTTTTGTTATCCGATAGAATTCCCACTTCAGGCAATTTAAAAATTTCAATACGTTTATTTGTCAAATCATAAGAAAGCCATTTGGTTTCATTTAAAGGTAACAATATAGAAATCTCATTTGGCTGTTAGAGTTAATTCAGTAAGTGAACGAAATATTTAAACCCTATATTTATGCATAGTTCGATAGATAAAATACCTTTCTGCTTTATACTTCAAAATTTTGAGGATTTAGTAAATCTTATTGTCTGGTTATGAATCCAACGATTTTCACCAGCTGCGGTGGCCTAGTGGTTACGGTCACGAACTCGTGGTCGAAGTGTTGCGGGTTTGGGATCAGGGACCATTGAATACCCACCGTTTTGAGAATCGGATGCACGTTAAATCTATCGAGCTTACAATCCTCCTGTTAGGATGGAGTGGTAGTTAAGAGAAGGGTGTCAGCTTAGGTTGTAATGAGGGACTATTCCTACTTCCCTCTACCCCCCTCCTCGTCTACTCTCAGACCCGGATAGATGTGTGGGAGGAACCAATTGATCAGACGACGTGATTCACTAAAATCGTTCATTTTTCACAACATTCAACACAGACACAATAATAATCCAGTTAAGATATTTTTGATCAATAATTAGAGCGTGAAGGTGAGACCCGTTAGCATGAAGATAATATTTACAGACATTCAACTAATTTCTACGATAACTTATGCTAGCTCGTTTTTAACTCGGACGCACCCGAACAATTTACTCTCTAACTTCTATTTAAATAAGGAGCACAGTACCTGAAATCTTGTACTTCAAAAATCCTATAGATGAGGCCCCGTACACTAAAGGTTGGCTTGATCACCACGCATTCGAGCGATCCTCACTTTGGTAATTTTCAGTTCTCACTTTAACAAACTTAGATTCTAATTTCACTTACTCTCAAACCTGCGAATATAGAATTTATATAATAAACTTAATTTGCATAATCTAGTTTTCTTACCTTCGGGGAAAGTTGGTTCAATTCATTATTTCCCTTAAAGAATTCCCATGAATTTAGTAGAGCCGCGTATAGATTCGTCACAAGGTATTGTTCTCGTCCCTTGACTATGGTTCAAACTTGCAAGATCAGTCGAAAATAGCCCTCGTGTTTTTTTTAATACTGCAATGATAATAAAAAATCACTCATATGGTGATTTTCACTGCATTTGAACTCGCATCAAGTGGACTACATAAGGCAAATAGGAGCTAAAAGAAAGATAATCACTTATTTGAAAATCTAAAAGCATTAATTGTATTATAAGCAACATAAATTGATAATAAAGAATTAATTTCAAACTAAGAGATGCATATAGTAAATTACAAGTATTTTTTTTTTTTTTGAGGAAGTATACATGAATAATAATTTTTTTTCAATGTCATTTTAAAGCATTGGATTTTTACTTTTAATAATACTTAAGTTAAAATTTTTTATAGATAAGTTCATTATAGACTATTCTTTTCCCACTAACAATTCTTGATTGAAAAATTATTTTAATTAAACAAAATTTTCAACAGTTTATAATTTATCTGTTCCTACTGATTTCCTTTTTCCGCAATTTGATGCGTCAGTTGCTAGTAAGTATAGTATAGTATAGTAATTTGTATTATAGTATAGTATAGTATAGTATAGTAATTTGAATTATCATTAAGAGACTATCTCTAATTAAGGATAACTTTGTCCAATTGTTTTTTTTTGTCTGTATTATATCTTTGTGTTGTGGATTTCTCTGTCGCTTTGCGATAGAAATCACACTTAATAGTTTCTACCTACAGTTAAAATTAAATTTCAAGTCACTGACAGTCCCCTAACATATTTGTTAATCACACATATCTTTTTTCATACATAATCGGCTTAGAATTAGTACTATTGCCTTGCCTGTGGTATTGCTAATTAAACACACTTCATCTTACATTATCCTTACACAGTGAGCTTCTTGTTATAAAATGCTAATAATGCGAACAAAAATCAATCACATTTAAAAAGAAGAGCCTAGGTGAAATTCTATAATTGTAAATATTCACAGCTGAGTCCATGAGACATACATTTAATTGATGAACGAAATCTTCCGGCTGAAAATCTTCCTAGGGATGTACAGGAAATTCCATTTGCAGTGAAAACCCTTTAGAAACAACGTTAACATCATCGGGTGGGAGGGGAGCTAAAAATAGGTATCACGTACACATGAGCACACACGTTTTTATTTGTGACTTGTCTTCAATTCTATTTGAGATGTCACTCAAAGTTAGGTGTCAAAAAAGGAATAAAGTATCTATTTTTTCTCCCAAGAAACGCTATTTAGTTTTTGTAGGAGTTTTTTTCGTGTCCCTTTCTTAAAATAGTGATAGAAATGCAAATTTGTAAACATATTAAATTTCTTAAATTTTTAAAAAAAATAAAATATTAAATGCTATTTAGCTCAGAAACAATAAACAGTACATTTTTCAGGTAATTTTGTTCTGTTTCGAAAATTAACCCTTGACAAAAAAGCATTATTTAACAAGTGCCATTTAATACCTATCCTTTTGTGTTAACTGTTTCGAATTACGTTGGGGTTTATCGATTGCTGGAAAGTATTAAATTTGTGTCCCTGAAACTATTTGATTTGATTCTGTTAACAGTTACTTGAAACGCGCTTAAAAAGATTATTTGCGATGATTATCTTTGGACTTGATAAGATATATTTTTATGCTTTTTAGCGCGTTTTTCACGTAGTGGAACAAAAGCGCTATTAGGACGCAAATTTCGTCTTCGTTCCATATTTTGTCGTACCTTTTTCTCACCCAATAAGCAACCAATTGACCTCGGGTTTTCGGCATTGGGTCGCATTTGTGCCCTAGATGAGCCGAATCATATTTAAATTTTCCCATAGTTTACCCGAATTGTCCTACAAATTTTCCTGAATTTCGCTAGTTTATAACAAAATTTTCTCAAATTTTACCTAGTAAATTTATTGTTTGCAAAAAGTTTTTAAAAAAAATCTACCTGCATTTTGGAGGAAACCTTCACAAAAATGAGGACATCTTCACAAAAAAAGTTCAGAAAACAAGTATAAAAGGCTCTGATTTTACTTTTTTAATTTAATTCTTTTTTTAAACAGTAAAGTGATAAGATATATAGTTTGAAAGAATTTTTTTTTTTTTTGCTTTTTTTATAGTGCTGATACAGATTTGTGTCATTATTTCTTTTCAGCTCAATAGTAGTACATTTAGAGGAGTGGTACATTACTACTTTCTCTTGGTAAAAAGTTCATTAGTTGCATTATTGTAAAATGCAACATGTAAAAAACGTGCTGAAATTACTTGGTCATGCCAATGATTGATATCTTGTTTTGAACTAAGCCTCTAGGACACACATATTTGACAGCATTCACCAATTTTCAAAGGGTTAATATTTTTAAATATATAACAGTTTTGTATCTTTTTCATGGAACAAAATATTAAAGCTTCTCAAAGCCTCTTATATTTCTCAAAGTTGATATATCACACGATATTTACTATTGTCGGTAAAACTTGAAATACTTTTTTGCAAATATATCTTTGTTAATATTTTTAGTATAAAAAAAAACCTACCCCCCCCCTCTCCTTGTTAAGTGGACCTTTAAAATATATTGTATACACGGTGTGGGCATACGTTAATATGTTTGCATACATTCATCAAAATTACTGTGCCTTTAAATGTTTCGCGATGTTTTTATAAATATATATATACGACGTTTCTCTTTTAAACTTATAAATTAAAGATTCTACTTAATATTAGAGTTTAGGAGTTAATTTTACGTAGAATATTCACATGGTAAAAATTGATTCATTCAAAAGCGGAGTATTATATAAAATTGGCTGCTTCCTATGGAATAATAAAATGGAAATATAATTCTAACGATGGAGATGTTTTCAGACTGAAAAGATTTTATTGTTCTAGTACTATTCCTCATCTTAAACCGGGTACATTCTAAAAATATAAATAACGTATTATAAACTTACTTAGCCTAACATACTATGCAAAAGAGACTAAAGAAACCTTCTCAAAATAATACTTTTTTCTTTCTAAAATTCCTAGATTTAACGAAATAAAGGAAATAACAATGTGAAGGTTAAGCATTTGACAAACGTTAAACCTTAAAGAACATGATAGATGATGTAAATGATTTTGTTTTGTAACCGCAGTGATCATGTTTGAAATACTCTTACCTTTTGACACGCACAAAGAAATGGAAGTAGAAGTACTCATTTTCATAGCTTTTCATCTGCAATCTATATCCGTTATATTATTTCCATGGTGTAAAATTTCCATTTTTATGTGCATCCCTTTTTTAGTAATTGTGCATTTTTAGTAATTGTTTTTTCATATCCACTATTAGTTCACTATCCCCCTATATATATATATATATATATATACACGTATCTTGTTCAATTTTCAATCGTTAATAAAATACTTTTTATTCATTCACTGGTGTCCACATAAATTTTTTTTAACTCGTTGTGAATTTCACTTGATGTTAATACAGTTTTTTCGAATATTAATTCATTAATTAAATTTCATTTCTAAAATTAAAATTTATTCTGCTTTATCTCTGATTAAGTTAGAACTAGCACCAACAGATGGCGCTTATAAGTTTTTCTAACGCGAATTTTTTTTTTGGCTACAAATATATATATATATATATTTTAACTTGTAGTGGATAACACTTGATGTCGATACAGTTTTTTTAAAAAAATTATTTAAATTTAATTAACTAAAATGACGCTTTTCTTTGTTGACCTAAGTAGGAAGTGACTTAAATTTTTGTTTTATATTGCTTGTTTAAAAAAGGATTTTTACATTATTTGGATTTTTAATAATTTATCCTTTTAGAAATGAAATGTATCGCCTACCTGCTGTAATTGTATTCCAGTTGTATTATACATATATATTCTTTTTTTTTATCAGCAGTTACAAGCTAAATTGTTTTGTTTAACTGAATACGCTGTTTCAGAATTCTAAATAAGAATTTTTGTGTGAAAACACACTATCATCGCACAAGGTTATGTAAAGATTTAAAAGTTGAGAAAAGTATGATAAAATTTGTTTGGCTCACACCTTTGGTAATAAATATACTAAATTCTTCCCGAAGCTCTTTTTCTGGTATTTTTTCTATTCAATCATGGGAATAACACGCCAAGTTGGCGATTAATAAAGGTATGCGTGAAAATAGGATTCAACCTTAAACAACTGGCAACGGATTAAAATTGTTATTTAATACAGAAAAAGGTTCTTTCGAACTATCACAACAATGTCAAAGTTCATGATAACTCTCCAAGTTTGCATGTGTTGTGCACACTGAATTGGCAGCAATGTCCTTCGTTTTATATAATCCTTTCAATACGTTTGCAATAATACGTAAGTAGTCAGTTAAATATTTCATGTATACAAATGTAAATGAAACAAACGCGAAATCAAAGCGCTCTTAAAGTAACAATTTATTAATATGTTTAATATTGAGTGCATGAAGTTTTCTCGGCAAGTAAACATTCACCACAAAAATGATCAAAGATATCCGTGGCCAATATTTAAAATAATAATATATAAAAAGAAGTACAAAAAAATTACCTAATAAAGTAAACAGGCATTCATTTTACATTCCTATACGTATATAAACAGAAACTGAAAGAAAAATCAGCTGCTTGCATGACAAATCTGTCAATAATTGTTTTATTTGTGAAAAACGATGATTTATTCTTTGGCATTACTTTACTTCAGTTTTTTTCTTTGATATTTTTACAAAAAACATTACTTAAAATAAAAGATCTTAATATAATCTTTTTTTTTCATCTTCTCAATCTTTACAATTATAAATATTTTTTTTTATGTTAAGTATCAACTACAGGGTCTTTTGTTAATAAATTTCTCTAAATCAACCCACCAACTTAATTTTTCTATGAAGAAGTAGCCAACAATTGTTTCTAAAGTATCTTATTAAAAATACAAAAAACTATTTCTTGATAAATAAAGTAGTTATGCTGAAAATACTGATCAAGTTTTACACATTTTTAGAAATGAAAGATATTTTATTTGCATTTTATTACATTTTATAATTTTTTTTAATTTCTGTTCTTCTACATGAATAATTTATCGATCAAAGATTATTCTCTCTTTTTGATGGAATGCTTTTCTTAAATCATGTAACAGATTAATATCCATTTGAAATCGATTTTTTATTATTGCATGAATTTATTTCAATATAAAAATACATTATGGTATTAAATATGTGATAAAAATTTATTTTTTCCCCTATATTTTTCCTACTTTAGAATATGTGTCTAATTCTCGTTCGGGGGAAAATATTTTCTGTTCACTTTTTAAATTCTCAATTATAACATTCTAAAATATTTTTTCACTCTCAGAACATTTTCTGCAAAAAGGTGCTTAAATCATTATTTTTGCGAATTAAACAAGAATCTTTTAACTTAAAAATTATAGCACATACAGAACAATTACAAGAGTAATAGGAAAATCGTTTTTAAAATCTTTCCTCTTAAAATGTATTAAAAGGTATTCATTTTTTAAAAAAATTAGATCATAGACATGATAGCTTCGGATGTGGCAGGTTATGAATTCGAATCCCGATTCTTTCCCCTTGAATAAACTGAAATGATGAGTATAATTACCCGAAATCCCAGATGGACAAATTTCTTTACATTGGAAGACTGAAATTAAATTCAAAGATTTTTTTTGTTGTTAAGCATTTTTGAAGATGATTAATCCATTATTTGTTTTCAGCTGTTTAATTCTATTGACATAAAAATCCATTTTAGTAATCTCTCGCATTTTTCAATATTCTATAGTACATCGTGTCAAAAAATAAAAAGGATTTTTTTTATTAAAATAAAAATATAAATAAATATAAGTATTTAAATTAATAATGGAACTCGCTTGAAACACTTTATTTGTACGTATAGTCGTGCTTCTCAAACTTTCAACACTTGCTACCCAATATTCAATTATAATTTTCATCGCATCCTCATCCATTCAATAACATTGTTTTGAATTCGAAAATATGATACTTTGATGCTAAAGCTACAATACTATTTTAACTTCTTTAGTGCCACCGGCGTAAATAAACGTCTCCCTCAGCCAATGCGTAAATTTCGCGAACGTATATATACGTCTTTCCGAAATACAATCTTTTCGGCGCATTCGTATCCATAAAGTTATTTCGAAGGCTTTGGAAAGCAATAAAAGGGCATTGACAGTGTTTGCGAAGGATTTCCTTATATTTTTTCCTTTTCTTCCCCTCCCAATACATCACATACGCGGGCATACGTGCAAAATGGTGGCATTGGCGAACGAATAGCATAACTTTTAATCGGCAGTTAAGAAACTAATTATGAACAGTTATCAAGAAAATATCAAGTTAATTGTTAACTTTTGCAAATAATTTTATACTTGATAAGCCCGTGCAGTCACTGGTAATTATTACATTTGTTCTTAACTTAGTATTGTTAAATTAACTATAAAATATATTGTTCAACAGTGATACATTTATAAGTGTATTATATCAGTGCAAATTTTTTTCTTTTATTATGGCTGAATGTATTTTGTTTACTTACTTTCAATAAATTAATAATTTTTTAAAATAACCTTTTGTTTTCGACTTTTCAATATGCTCACGCCCCCCTCCTAGGGTCTTCAAGCCTTTCTAGGGGGGCGTGTCTCACAGTTTGAGAAGAGCTGACGTATAGCGTTGTGATTATGATCATAAACTCATGGGCGGCGAGTCACGGGCTTGAGTTCTGGTGCAACTGAAAGCTCTCTTTGTAAAAAAGGATTGATGCACGTTAAATATGTCGATTTTAAAGTCCTCCCGTTGGTGTGGTGTAGTAGCTTGGTAAGGGAAGTGATATTCTCTCTCGTCACTTGACTTGGGGACCCTTACCAATCGCACTCGTGTTTTATAGTGGGACGTAAATATAACTCACTCTCACTCATTCATTTTGATTTCCAACCCAAAATCATGAGCTCATGAGTGTGCGCTCGTGGTCGGCGTTGTTCTTGTCGAGTTGTCAGTTTGATGCCTTAACATCAATAAAAATCTATCGTGTAGTGCAGGGGTACTCAACATTTTTTTTTCTGCCGGGCCATATCACATGATAGGTATCTCAAGCGGGCCACTTACGTATGACAGGTATTTTACGCGGACCGCAACATGAGGGCACTGAAAAAAAACAATATAAAACCAAAGCAACATTGGACAAAGCAAAATTATAACTGATTGAAATATTAAATTCATTTTTGGCTTTTATTTTAATACTGTATTAATATTTCTATCAAACACGCACAAAAAATATTTACTTTTAGGCATTTTTTACTGAATTTCGGGATAGTTTCGATTTTCTTTCATTCATGACCAAGCCTTTTGCTTACATTCTACCATCAAAAAAAAAAAAAAAAAAAAAAAGGAAATTGATATATTTAATTGCTTTTTTGTAGAATTTCCCGCTAAATTTTTAGTACATTGTTCTCCAGTAATTGAATTTCTTAGTGCAATGGGCCATGGCCAAGCCACTCAGAAAAGGCCGGTAGGTCACATGCGTCCCGTGGGCCTCAGGTTGAGTATCACTGTTGTAGTAAGACGTGATGAGCATGTGAAATATGTTGGTTATTAAAAACCTCACGTGACGTGGTGTGTAAGTTAAGAGAAGGAGGTACCAGCAAATGAAATTCACATTAATAATACGTTTCTCCGAAATCCATAAGAGGCCGTGATAATCTAGTGGTCATGGTCACGGATTCGTGACCGGCGTACTTAAGTTCGAGCCCAAATGCCACTGAAGACCTCCGTGTAGAAGGGCTAATGCACGTTCAGTCTGTCGAGTCTCAAATTCCTCACATTAGCGTGGTTTGGAAGTTCGGAGTGTGAGGCACCAATTCAAATGTAATCCTCGTTATTTAACTAAGGATCATAATCACGAGTTAGTTACCTCGTGTGCTGTTAATAGAACAATCAGTTAGTATTTAAGCTTTGAAAAGTAAGTATAAATAGAAAACGACTTCTTTTTTTATGCTTTCGGTTGCAGTTATCATTACCTTAAGCACTCCACACTCTAAAACAAATAAACAAATAATCCATTCGCCATTTAAAAGTACTCAAACAAGTCATAAAAAATTGCGAGATTTTATTACATCGTCCTTGGCACTATCATCAAATTTAGGAGCATCCATCCTTCTGTTTTTCCCTCCAATCTCGGTCTGAGAGGGGAGACTCAGTCCACTTTTCCCTCTGGCTCTTTTTCACCGTCCGGAGATAAGGCTTGTTTTCGTCAAAACCGATCTATTCATATCCCGTTTTCGCAGTCCGGGCGTTAAGTCTGGATGGTAATTATTAGAAAATCGATGTTCTCTTCATTAGAGGCACTTTATCCAGACACAGCCGGTTGGTCGCTCAAGCCAAGCACGAGGCTGAAGGGGGGGGGGCTGAGAAAAGAAGACAGATGCACTCCCCCCCCTTTTCATAGAGCTGTCACTCAATTGCTTTACTCATTCCCCTTGCTTTGTTTGGATGAAGAGCCACTGTTTGATGCCACTCACTGATTTTGGTCTTTGCTAGCTGATCGGTTGTGTGCTTAAGTTTGAATATTAAGTTATGGATTTAAGTGAGTTTATTTTAAGAATAGTAGGGCTGTTTGTTGTTAAATATTTCCTTTTTCGTAGCAGTTGTTTCGAAATTGGTTTTTCGAATAATTGTTTTGAAGTATTAATGTAATGGAATTTTTCATTACGTTTTTCTTCCGTGGTTGTTATCTGTAGATAAATTGTTTTTGCATTTCAGTCTGCGTGGCTGTTGTTGTTATGTTAAAAAGGGATTTGTTGTTGTTGTTGTTGCTAATGCCACCTGTCTGACGTAGTCAGACCGAGGCCCACGAAATTCATCATGGCAACGGGCTTGAGATACGTCTGTCATAAGCCTAAGCTTTGAGCCCATGAAGGTGACAGCACGATTTTGCTCACGATAGATGGCGACACCATTCGGATCTACAGATTTAACGAGCACGTTTTCCGTTTGTACTCGGTGGTATTTAGTGGCATCGAACCCAGGCTTTCCGGTCTGGCGTCCGATGCTCTAATCACTAGGTTACCCACGCCCTTAAAAAGGGATTTAAAAATAGCAATCAAATCGTTAAGTGATTTTAAGCACTTTCAGTTTCTTTATAAGCTATCTTAACACTTTATCAATGGTAAGAATGCCAGAGAATATTAAAATGGATATTATCATTACATGATAAATGTTACAATAATGTGCATTTATAAATATTAATAAATTGTACTACCCTATGTTAGTTACTTTAAAACGATATATGTCAAATTCTATAAAAAAGATTCCGGATAATAGAGTACATTAACAAAGGATTACTTTCCAGAAGTTAAAGTTCAATTTTTTATGTGATGATTAGATTTAATTAAAGAATTGTTTCTAAAGCTTATATTTGAATGAAAATGTTATTGCCTACAAAAGTTAACTGTCAAATATAATCTTTTATACTTCAAATTAAATTTAAATTTAATTGACATTTACGGTTATATTTTTAAGGAGAATAGACAAAAATATATAATCCTACTTTATATATATATATTAATATTTACTTTGAAATGTTTTCAAAATTTTTCCATTCGTTATATTTAAGATAAATTGATTAGATACTTGGCTTATGCTAGTATTTAAGCAAAATAAAATTGAAAGCATATTTTAGAATAATAAAAAATAAATACGTTTTAAATATGTCGAAATTTATATAAAAGATGATTAATGTTTTAAAGGTATGTTTTTTAAATAATATATTAAATTTCAATTCTTTAAATCTTAAAGTTAAATATTTAACAAAATTTGTACATTTTATTACAATTTATAAATGATCAATATTTGCAAATTTTTTTATTTAAACGTCCTAAATTGAAAACGAATTTCTATATTCCTAAGGGTAGAAATTTATTGTTTTTTATCCACATGATTCAAAACTATTAAAAACTATTTTAGAAGTATCAATAAATCTTATGTAAGGAATTAAAAATATTGTTGAGATAAGAAAAATGCATTTTCATTATTGCATTTGAAAAGACGCATGAAATAATATTTTTTGTCATGATCAGTAACTAAATTATCACGTGCGAGAAAATTTCTTGCTTATAATCATCTCTGTTTGGCAAACATTTGTTAATTTAACTTTTTCGAAATACTTTGGTTTGATTATATTTATCATATTTAAATGTTTTTCTGCTTGGAAATTAATACATGACTTACTTTTCATATGTGATTTATTTTGAAAAGATTCAAATTTAGTCTAAGGTTTTAAAACAACATATGTTCCTCACACATTAATTAAAAATATGCATAAAAGTAAATCTTTTGGTATTTTTATATTATTCTGTATATAATTCAGTAGGTTGAAGAATTTTGTTATTTTATTAGTTGCTTTATATAATATTAAAAACTAGAAAGTAAAATGTAATTTTAAAAAGAATGAAGAAAAAGGAGCTAATATTAGCTAGAATTAAGAATTCGATTTTAAATACTTTGTACAAATGCCATCATAAATAGCTATTATATAATTTTGATAAACAAATTGATATTATTATATTTATATTTATTTTCATCTTAAATATTGTAAATGCAATAGTTAAAAATAATCGAAACATTTCAATGATCTGAAATAAAGCTTTTTGTTCAAGGTGCATAATAGCAACAAAACTAAAAAAAAGTAATATTTGTATTAATTATAATCAAGAAATAGGTTTTCTACATTTTAAAATCTTTTTAGCAAAGTTTGCTTTTATTTCAATTATGTTTTTACAAATGTGTATACTGTAGGTATTTTAGGACCTTAATTTCATAAACTTGGCTAACGCATTATTCTAATAAGAAATTATTCTTTAGTTCACTTTAAATTTGAAGACAGTTTTAGACGCACTACATAAGTGAAATTTTTATGATAAACATAGATTGATACAGGCCCTATGGGATTGATACATACCTTATACAGGCCTGTTGCATGCATTATGTTGATAACGTGCATGCAATTAATTAATTTATTGAATGGAAATCCAGTCATATTTGATGTGCTACTCTTTTCTCCACTTTAATAATAAGGTTCTTAATCGAAAAATTATTTCAAGAAATTACTTATGGCAAAAACAAAAATTTCCTGTACGAGTTTGAGAATAATGGAAATCTGATAAAAAACGCATGAATATTCATTACATATATATAACTATATACCTTAAACTTTGAACTTTATCTACCACACGGAATTTTTACCGTACATGTGCAGTTTTTTTCTCTGCAGGGGCGTTCTCTTAGCATCAAAACAAGTTTTACAGAATAAAAATTTAGTACAATGAACAGTTTCCGCAATTGAAGCGTGCAATTATTTTTTATTTTTAATGATTTTTCTCTCTCAGTATATTAATTTCGCTTCACAAGGTGAAGGATTAATTTATTAGCTTCAGTTATCTGAACTCACATAAAGGAATGTGTATTTTCATACGGTAAGAATACATCTTGTATCATAAAAGAATTTTTTTTCGCGTACAGAGATGGAATGTAATATTTTTAGGAATTTCTTTATTTAATTTTGTTTCCAGTAGTTTAATACACTTGTTGGTTATCGAATATATTTTACTCTGTTTATTTTATTTGTTTGATGCTTGTAACAGAATTAAATTTAAAAAAACCTCTGTTATGTGTTTATATTATTGTTATTTTTAATAAATAATATGCATTTAGGGGAAGTTTTAAATTTCAAAAACTGTACTGCTTTTCTACTTTTCAAAATTGTTTAAAGGAAATGTGGAAATATGTTTGTCCTTTTCTTACGTAACTGGATGGGAGCTGCAGGAAGTTTTAGATTTGGCAAATACATACCATGATTCATAAATGTATTTCATTTTTCCTTTTTAACTTTTTAAAGTCCTGAAAAGTAAAACAATTTCAGCGAATTAATCTGAGTACTTTAAAGAATAAGAAGCATATTTTTAGGTACATTTATAAATTTAAACAAATTTTTAATTTCTTTTGCGTCTTACAATTGTTTCTTTAGTGTTGATAGACATTTTGTGAATTCTGGAATAGTTCAACAAAATTTCACAGAGCCTAATAACAAAGTAACAGTTTTCCAAATATTTTCATACTTAACAAAATTCACTTTTTAATTTTTAGAGATGTTTATTAATGTACTAATAGAAAAAGTATTCGTAAAAAACAATTATCTGCTTTGGAAAAAGTTCAAAGTAACATTCTGACGCAAATTAAAGATACGTATCTATAAAGAGATCCACTATTTTATTTGCATACTTTGATAAATTTTCCAAACTTGCGATGACACACATATTTCAGATTTTACTTGATTAATTAAAATGGAAGAAGTAAATTCCAGGAATGTGTTAAAATTCCGTTGCTAGGAGATCATCTTTAGAGCAAATGAAATACTTTTCGATAAATTGAAGCAAAATTGTGAGAGTCTCTAGCGGCGAAAGAATATTTTCTTATCTCTCTCTCTCTCGAGTCGAAAATATATCTGGATTCAATTTCTTTCCATCCCTTAGATTATTGGAAAATGAAATAAATAATACCGTTTTATAAAAACTGATTATACGATGTGCTTTGGGAAGTATATAGGTATATTTTCGCCCTGATGCAGTTGAATTCGTGATTGATAAAATATGATATTCTCAGACATATACCATTAAATGATTTTGCTTAGATTAGAAAATATTTGATGATTTATATATGAGAACAGAAAATGACAACTGACGTGGGTTCATCGCTTCATTTTAAGATTGAACAACGAAATTAAGGAAATAAAAAGAATAAACTAAATTCTAAAAACTACTTGTTTTAGAGAATAATTAATTAAATTTATATTGAGAGATAAAAGAAACTTAAATGCAAGAATTTAAATTAACTTTTTAGAGAAGAGATCCTCTTTAAAACCACAAAATCTCTCCCTTTTATTTTGTCTTACGCCATGATTTTTTCGAACAAATTATGATAATGGGTTCTTAAGCTCCCCAACCGGTTATTTATACACGGCCTTGGTGACTAATTAGGAAGCCAACTCTTTGGATGCTAATTCAAATTTGATGAACCTATCGAATTCTATAACCTCCAATGGTTTTCATAGTATTCGTTAATTTTACACCCTGGTTTGAATGGACTAAAAAGAATCGGGTGTAATTCCGAAGGAATCTTTAATATATCGTCTTAAGATCCCAGTGGTACACGCTTCAAGAGATAGTACGTGAAAATGAACTCATAAAATTATTTATTAAATTTTCGATATTTCATGCCCTGCTTCCTTATAAAACCTTACTTCTGAGACAATTATTTTATTCGTGGCTGCGTTAGCCGAGTATCAGGGCCAAGAACGTGAAAACAGCACTATTTCTGTATGCTTAAGTTAAAATTCCATTAAAGACCCTTCATGTTGTTGTTGCTAATCCTTCAGAGTCTGTTAAAGTCAGACAAGAGATCTAGTAGACCAGCGTACTCAAACTCCCCCCCCCCCGCCAGGCCATATACACGTATTAATGGACACTACTATTCACACGGGCAGCAACATGAGTATCAATAAGGGGAAGGGAGCTATCAGATTAAACATATTTAAAATGCGTAAAATTGAAGAAAATATTAAAACTGTTAATTTTGGATTTTATTTTAAAACTATGTTAAACTCCATGAAACTCAAATAACAAAAAAAAAAGGTTTTATGCCTTTTTTAACCCATTTATAGGGTAATTTCGTATACCTTTCATCAATGATCCCCCCGCGCCCCTTCAAAATATATTATTGCTGTTACAAAGTTTTTGTTAAGAAAGCCAATTTGATGAAAATGATATATTTTTTTAAATATATCATTTTCGTGACAAATCGAACAAATTGTTGATCCCTGTTTGTTTTTCTCTAAGAAATAGTCAAGATCTTAACTGTCTTGAAACAACATACATTCTTTAGATATTTTTTGCTTGGAAGGCATGGGGACTAATTAAAAATTAGATTCATGATTCCCCAATTCCATGATTCTTGCTAAATTGTTTTAAATTAGAAACTTACAGATAGTGATAAAGTCTGAAAATGTTCTTTAAAAACTGTTTCAATGAGAACATTTATTATTATATAGTGAAAACATAATTGAGAACATATTTTTCTTTGGAATTCAATTTTTTCTAAACAAAAAGAATTAATCAAAGAAAATAATTTTCTTTATTTTCTCTCTAATTTGCATCAAGATACAAGATACACTACAAAAAATTGTCCATGGAATTTCTTATCCTCTATTAAAAAAATCCTCTCAGTGTTTGAAAATGAAATTTATCGATTGCTCTCTGTTGAGTATGCTACTCATATTAAGAATTCAAAACGCTTTTAGATGTAAAATATTTAGCGATAAATTAATAATTGTTTTTAATTCTGAGAATATTAGCCAAAATGAAAGAAAGTTGGGAAAAAAAACTCTTAAGGCTCTTTTCAATAATTAAGTACTAAGTATTCATTAAGGGAAAAATAGGGTAATTTTCCTAAAACTTCAAAATTTCTTTTATTAATATCATAAAGGAATTAGAAAATTCAGATTGCTCTAAAGAAACTATTAAAAGTAATTATTTAAGAAATATTCCTTCTAAGAGAAATATCTTTTTTTCCCCCACTTTTTAGATGCATATAAAATTTATTTTGAGTTTTATTGTTTGTTATTTTAAATATTTATACGAAGCGTTAAGAATATTTAATGGTTAATGAACATACGCTCTGAATTTTTAATTATTACTTTTGACCAATTAGTTCGGTATTCACTATGATTTAGCAAATGGTGGTTTTTTTTTATTTGTAAGAATTATCACAGAATATATTTTTACTTTTAAAATTTAAGACACATATTTAATATAGAAGTAGATATATTGGTAATCTGGATTTATTTATTACACGGAGATATAATACAGGATTAATTGGTTTTTACCGTTAGAAAAGTATTTAAAAATATTTAAAGGAAAAAAATGCGTTCAGCATTCGTTTTTTTTTTTTTTTTAAACTCGTTCCTAAAAAATAGTTTTGAATTTATTCTTTCTTAAAAAAGATTTAAAATATGATGTGTAACATTTTAAATCTTTTGACTATCTCTGACACAGAACATTAAGTTTATGACTTATGAGCTGTAACACACCTATATAAAATAACACTAAGTTCAAAATCTTCCAAATACTGAATACAGTAATTCAAATTTGCAATCTCAATTTCGCGTAAGATAAATGAAACGCAAAGTCAAAGTCAAATGTTTGATAGCAATGTTGCTTCCCTGCAACATCTTTATATACAGAATGTCCCAGGATTATTAGGACAAACTTTAAGGGGAGATTGGGAACATCACAAGGATTCGGATTTGCATAGCAACCCCTGGTCAGAAATGTCATGAGAAAATAATACGACAGGCACAAGAAACGATGCGACACAAGACTGCGATTATCTGAAATATTTATTGGTTAAAGCTGAGTCATGCTGGGAGTTCTGGTCACTCGTTTACTACCTTTACCAAGCCTATCAACTTGTTATGATCCCTATTTACACAAATTGTGACATCCGGTACATTTCTCCGTGGGTACCTTTCACGATGCAATCTTTCTGCTTCTCGTACATTTCCTTCTGCCAATCCGTAAATGAAGTGCATGTCTGTCAGCTCGGTGTTCGTAAAACGTTCCATACTGCTTTGCAGGTGATGCCAGCTCAAATGACTGCAGAAATGCTGGTCTATTCCCTCCAATGCTCTTGTGAACAACGCTAAGCACCGAACAAAGAAGTTTCCGACCATGGGTTGCTATATAAATCTGAATCCTTGTGATACTTCTACTTCCCGATAAAGTTTGTTCTAATAATCCTAGGACACCATGTAGATTGTAAATAAACTTCTAACACTTTAAGCTATTATTTTGTTAGTCATTCTAGACCCATCTAGATTTTTCTAGGAGTAAAACATTTTATCGCCAAATTTGTAACCAAACCTGTCAGCAAGGTTATTTCTGTTGACTTAAGTCTATTAAAAGATTATTCTCTCCTGTGCCATTAATGATCCATCCAGCTACAATACCCTTTCCGCTAAGGAACGAACAAAGGCCGACATTTCCGCAACAGTCTTATTCGCTTACAATGTTACATGTTTAACTTTAGGAGGGGGAAACTTATAGTAGAGTACAGGGATTTAAAAACTGATAAATAGAGAATTAAAATAAACTACAAGGTGTAGGGTGGCAATTTCGATAATTCTAAAAATAGATCGTTAAACTGCCTTAAGATTTACGAGTATGAAAAGCTTAATATCATAAAGCTTAACCGAAAAAAGTTGCTGGAACAAAATGTCTCTCTTGTTTTATCAGTTTCCATGCCCAAAAATACCCCGAACTTTGACTCATATTCTATATTTAATATAAAGAGAGTCAAACGTCACCCAATATACTCGTACCTTATTGGATAACTAGTGCTTACGTTATGTGTTTGAAATGTTATACAAATCTGAGACAATTCTCATTACTATTTCAGTCTCCGATAATTAAAGGGAAGTCAATACCATACTTATAAAACCTTTATAGCAATGAAACATGCGTAAGTATTCATGTAATTATTAATATTTTCCAAGATTTTTCCGACGCATAAAGGAGAAAAATGTATTTAAACTGGGGATATTTATGTAAAATTTGTATGAAATATTTTGTGTTCACTCAAAGGAAGTTTGTATAATTTTGTAATTTGACGCGAGATCGCACGCAATAAACATATACGCATGAAGGATATTCTATAGGAATCTTACAGGATAGGGCTAGCTTTTCAAGAGTACGGGATAGTTCTAGTTTTTTCAAGGTGTTGCGGTCTCCCCAGTGGCGTAGGTGTGGTATGCTAAGAAAAATATCTACAATATTTATTATAACTTAATAAAATAAAGACGGAATATGTAGTTACCTACATAACTGTAATAAAAGAAACTTGCACTTTTAGACCACGATTAAAGCAAAACGCAAGACACAAACATAATTATAATAGCAACAAATATACTAATATCAAATGATGCATTTGTTACGAAACAATTTAAAATACATTAATACATGAAACATTTTCATCAAAAGTTAGTGCTTATAGTTATGTTCAGTAGAAGACTTAGTCAGCATGCTATCAGCCAATCTTGAATATTTCGGTACATATTAACTAACTGCTGATTGCGGTCACCCATAAATGTCTTGGAGGTCCACAATCGACTTAATCCCTTGAAATAGTATATATGCATTGAGTTTGCAGTAAAATTGATTTATATGTATTACAAATGTTATATATAAACATAAGTTTTCTGTAAAGATAACAAATTCTATTCCTTCGAAGGAAGATTCTGAAATCTCTATAAATTCTTTTAAAATCTATGAATAAATCTTTTTTATTTACAAACTCTTCATTCAAAAAAGTATTATTTAGTTTCATAGGGCACACACATACATATGTTACAGAATTGCCAAGAGAGCTCAATTGGTTGATTTCTTTCCATGGCAGCATTCAGAAACAACCCGAGGGCAATTGAAAACGGACCTCGTGCTATAAAGTAATTATAAAATAAATATTGCATAAATAAAGTAATTTATTACGTCACTTTATAATTAAAATTCAAATCTCAGTACATAACATTCTTGATACAAAAAAGCCGATACAGCGATCTCTATGGAAAACATTCATGTACGATTTTTCTAAAGGTTACAGAAATAATATTTTTTTATATTCAGAAGCTAAAAATATTAATTTGAGAATTTTTTGGAATAAATTATATGTGATTGTTCTTGAAATCTGAACATATCTTTTAAAAAATCGTTCAAAAATAAAAAGAATAATAAAATCACACGAAAAGAAATTATATCTTTTTTAAGCGATAATTTATTACTCAAAAGAAAACTTTTTCATCTTAGTTTGATAAAAAAAATTATATCAGAGGGAAAATAAATGACAAATTTAGTTAGATGTCATGCAAATTCCTGTTATTGATTTCAACATAATTCTAAAATTATACTTTATATTTAATGATTGGGAAAATTCGATATATGTACGGATTTATTTATTTAAATAATCAGATTTAAAATGTATTGAAGCCGAAAAAGAAATAAATAAGCAAAAGGGGGGATTCTTATGAAGCAATTTGCTGTAATTTATCACCAAATTATTGATTATTGTGGACATTATGCGTTGTGCAAACTTGTTTTTCAGATCGCTATCAATCAAAAGTTTAAATTTGCTTCGGGTGCAGTCAAGAAAATTTGATCATCAATAATATAAATCTGTTTATCGTTCCTTTCCTCGAGTGGTTAGGGGTTTCCAATAACTTTCTCCTCCTGGTTTCTTGGAGTTATTTGTCTTTTTAGTTTATCGTGATGTATAGTTCCGTGGTTAAAACTGTAGGATTTTTTCAAATAGGGGGGGAAGGGAATTATTTCATTTAAAATAAAAATAATTGTATTATTTTTAATGGGACACAATACGATTCAATAAACAAAATTCGGTTAAAAAATTAAATCTAATTTTTTTAACCTAAATTATTCTTTGTATACTTTTCTATAACCTCACAAAATTTGAAAGCTCTTAAAAAACGCAGAATTATGATAGCTTTTACGTTTGTTTTTGTTCACATCCCTGTGGCAAATCAAAATTTTAAACCGACTTATCTCAGAAAGATAAAATAACTAGTTAGTCTTCATTTAAAATGCTAAGGCGTTTTTTCTATTGTGCCTAATGTTTTGAATATTTTTATACCTATTGCTAATAGTGCATGCAACAAAAGTTGGTATGCATTTTTGAATCAAAGCAATACTTGTTTTTTTTAAAAAGATTGAACTCAGAATTGATACATTTTTTATGGAACTTTCAATAAGCATTCCTAAAAAGAAGTATTGTACGAATACCAATCATGTTATCACAAAACCCATACCAAATTTTGTTATGCATAGTGTAAATCAAATCATAGTACGTGTAAATCAAATTTCATGCGTGTACTTAAACTTTTGTAGGAGGAGTATCATTTTAAAATCTCTTCACAAATTTTAAGTTTTTTCTTTAAAAAATTAAATGGCTAGCTTTTTATGAAATTTTGAGCACAAAATCCGTTTTACATAGCACACACACATAGAAAGCAACCAAAATTTTTTGAAAATCCTTAAATTAAAAAATTTTGCGTAAATCGTACCATGTCCCCTTAAAATATTTTCATTTAGGGGACTAGCAAGGCTAGAACAGTGATTCCCAAACTTATAAGCTAATGGACTTTTCCTTACACTTCTGTCCATAAATTGAGGATAATTCAGAATCGCATGGAAATCAAACTCTAGACTAAAAATTTCACTTGTAGAGTTATCACCCATATCTTCAACAATAATATGCAAAATACAAAAAGCCATAAGATGACACCGATAGTACTTCATAATGACAAGAGTGTAAAAAAGGGGTATATAAGGAATGGTGGCAAAGAAGTAAAATTGTTCCCAAGGGTTTTGTAAGCCCCTTAGTGACTAACTGCATAGCTATGACACAAAGGAAAAACGAGGATGTTTTAAATGTAGGCGTACACAGATGGAAGTATCCAAGGAACTTGGAATTGCACAAAGTATCATCTTTAGGCTTTGACAACTATTCCAAGAAAACGAAAATGTCGGTAGACGTGACAATACAGATCACCACCGAGTTACGACGCCGATTGAAATCCGATGTTTGGCAGTAACTCCAAAAAAGCAGATGGAGAACAACATCCGACCTGTCCCGTCAGCTATCTGCAACTACACAGGTACGATAGTTTCAAAACAAACCATGAACAGACGTTTGAGACATATTGGTCTATATGCTCGCATAGTTCTTAGATGTGTTCCGCTCACTACAATTAACTGTCTCCAACGGTTAGCTTGGAGTAGAGAACATGCAATGTATTTGTGAGCATGTTTACCGACGAGTCCAGGTTTAGCCAGAAGTCTTTACGTTGAACTTTCATATGGAAAACGCCAGGTTTCCCTCACTCCCAAGACAATATCATTGAACTGTATGGCTACGTTGAACTGTATGGCTGGTGTAAGATTGCTCGTTTGGGAAAAATTTTACTCCGCTCCAGAATAGATCTGCATATTCAAATCGGAACCATGCCAGGCCAAATTCGTAGGGACATAATACTGCAACAACATTTACGTTTATTTAGGGGTTCCATGATCACAGAATTTGTGTCTAAGAATGACAATGCCAGTCTTCACTAAGCAAACATCGTAAGCGAATGTCTTCAATCTGAATTTCTTACCCCGATAAAAAACCAGCATTTTCATTTCGCTTCAATCCGGCATGTCATGTATGACACATGCTTCGGCAACGAGTTTTATCCTTTCAACTACATCCTATATGTGTACCGGAACTGGCATTGCTTGTTGAAGGGAGTAATCTTCCCCAAGATCAGCTCGATAATTTGATACTCAGCATGCCTAGGAGTTCTACGAACTGCATTTCATCACATGCGAGACATATCAAGTAATTGTTACCATACTGACTATGTATTGTTAAGTTTTTGTAACGAGAGTATATTTTGTAATTGCTCCAGGGAGCAAAAATCGTTGGTTTTATGAATGGTACCCCACAAACGCAAACGACCGGGACAGGCCTGACTTCCACCGTGCAACACGTGTCATTACTTTTATATATTTTCGGAAATTTTTTAATATTTAAAATCATAAGTAATTTATTTTAATTTTCATAATAATGGATCTAAATATTGTACTTAATATTAAGCTTTTCTCGGCCCTCTTGTTTTTGTCCACGCACCCTCGAATTAACTTTAATTTAGCACGGACCTTCTCAGTAGTCCCAACGACCCCAAAAGGCTCGTAGGAATCATTTTGGAAACCTCTGATTTTGATAATACAAAGGTTCATGATCAGAACGATTCTAATTTAAAAACTACCAACATTTTTAATTTAAGCGATTGAATTCAAAGCAAAATTCGAACGAAATATCTAAAAGGGATATCATATTTATTAATCCATTAAATGTGTTCTCCAGTTGATTTAAGAGCTCTGAGAAGCCTGTGCTCACTCGAAATTATTCGAGTGGTCTCGTATTACATGCTGCTATAATTTTCCCACTCGAATATAATCAAGCGCCGTCGGCACTCGTGAGACTAAGAACTGTCGTCCTGTTTCATAAAATTAGATAAAAGGCCATTTTTTCTTATATTTCACAACTGCATTTGGAACGCACATGTTTAGCAGAAAAAGTGGAAGTGAAAAAAAATTAGATTTAAGAAAAAAATTAGTTGAAAGACTTAAGGTATCCGATTACTTGCGACAACTTTTTTTTAAAACAAAAATGAAGATATGAGAATTTTTTTGATGTTTTTAGATTTTTTTAGAACAGTTTTAGAAATATATGCTAAAATTAAGCAGAGAAAAGGAAATTATTATGACTAAAATGGGAATAAATGGGTAAAATTTTTTAAAATAACATAAACGTGATCCATTCTGTACCAAAAGTTTATGAACAAATTTTCATTTTTTTCAGTTCTGATGTGTTATTATATTATTCATTTTTGAAATGATTTTCAGGAGTAGAGATATTTTAATTTTTACAAAAACTAGAGTACTTTATCTTAGTTATATGAAATTGCATTAAAAAAGTGATTATATTAAAATAAGGGACTGTAAATTTTGTAATAAAACAGTGATTGATAAATCTGAAGATTAAAACGCTTCTACTATTATACAGAACATACACAAAAAATTTCAGTTAATTATTTTTCAAACTTTTCGATCGTTGGCCTCGTTTGAGCATTTAAAAAAAACACATTTCGATTAAAACGCGTTTTAAAGTGTGACATCTTGCTTAAAGTAATGGCATCTGCTTTTATTAAAACACTTGTAGTTTTTGTTCTAGTGAACGGAAAATAATAGAAATGGTATTTTTATAAAGCTAATAAGATGGCATATAAAGTAAAATCATAAAAAAATTGTCAATTTTTTGCAAAATTCGCAATTTTAGGTAGTCGGATACTTTAAATAAAGGTATCATAGAGATAAAAATATAAGAAAATCGGGTAGTTAAAATCTTCTGATATTTTACGACTAAAGGAACTTTATTTTTTCTGTTTTGTAACACCCAAAAAAAAGCTCCCGTAAGACACTGCGTTATGTATGTTGCGCTGGCAAGGACAGTAAAGGAAGAAAGAGTGGAAAATAGAGTCGTTATATAAGAGTAATAATTCCTATGTTTGGCCGCGTGTTGCACCTTGTTTCCTCATATATCAGACAAAAGAAAATTTTGAATAACTTTTTAAAAATAAATGGTACTATTATTATTATTTATGTTAAAAAAGTATAAATAAATATTTGTACTAATAAAAATGCTTTTTTTCGAAACATTTATTCAAAAAGAAAGGTAATAAAAGTCACTGTACATGCATAATTGTAATTCTAGAGTATCTGCAATGTGGGGATCAAAATCTAAAATAAAAAAAAATTTGAATGGTTTTGTACTTTTTTTTTTTCATTTTTGCCAAACTAGATTCTAAAATGTATTTTCTTAAATAAAGAAAATTCATTTTATTTGTCGGTTTTTTTTTTAAAAAAAATGTGTGCGTTAAGTAAAGGCGATGTTTCGCTAACTGCAAGTGGGCATCTCATTTTGTATTTCTCTTAGTTAAACTGGAGTGCTTTTATGTAAATATAGTAATCGTTATAACGAAATTATTATTGACCATTATAAATAACATCAATAGTAAACAAAGTGTTCGGAATGAATCCACAGTGGATACCACATATTTAATTGAAATAAAAAAAAACCCATCACATCGCAACTAAAAATCAACAAGGCATAAAACATAAACAATTGGGATTTGTAAAACAATGCTCTCCCCATCCAACCACGAATTACCCTCCCCACGGCAAATAATAACTTAATTACCCTAATTCCTGGTCTTCCATCTTGAATATCCGTTTGATCAATACAGACCCGATGCGTGCTTGAAGAAAATCCAAGAGGTCCGTTAAGAACTCGGAACAAGTCCCCTTCCCTCCATTTTTTTTCTACCCCTTCCTCTTGGACTAGAAACACTTCTTTGCTTTTTGCACGTGAAGTATTTGTTTTCGAATATTCTTCTCAGTCGATATGATATGTTGGCGGAAGTCCTTGAGGGCGAACAGATTATCGGGAAAAAAGAAGCGAATAATTCCATTAGCGGTTCGCCTTCTTATCGACTGCCTCGACCACCCCTCTCGCGCCCACCCCTTCCCCCCAAAGCGTCGTTCACATGTCAACCCTCGTCGCACGTGATCCCGGCTCGTTACAGAGAAAAGGTTTCAAAAGAGAAAGAGTGAGAACTCGAAACGGAGGTAAATAACTTCACAATTCGAATGAAAAGTCTCGATAGAGACTTTTCATTCGAATTGTTTGCTGATTGGTTGGATTTGGTTTGTTTTGAGTTAAGGATAATTAATCGTAGGTTTTTCAAATCAAGAGCTAATTGTTCACTGCATTATATAATACAATGGGATTCAGTAATATCTACATTGTTGCAACGGTAGCCAAGTGGTCGTGGTCGCAAACTCGTGGCCGGGCTTGTCGAGTCGTGGGTTCGAAATCTAGTGCCACTGGAGATCCGACGTGTAGAGGGGCTGATGCATGTTAAATCTGTTGAGGCTCAAAGTTCTCTTGTTAGCGTTGTGTGGAAATCAGGAGAGGAGGTACAAAATTAGGTGTCGATCCAGTCACTTGACCGTGGTTCACAATTAAGAGGTCCGTCACCAGTAGCCCTCGTTTTGAATTGTAGTACGGAGTAAATCAGTCACAAATCTATTAATATCTACATTACATAACGGGAAAAGCTTTGTTAGGTCGTTGAGGGAAAATCATAAGCTTTATGTTTGATAGTGAGTCTAATGGTAGGCTGGAGTTCCTTTGAAATCCGTCCCTTACATAAGAGCTTAATTGCCTTAGATTAATTCTATTTATACGACTCCAGTGTGGTTTTGTTACACTATCTTTCTTACACGGATTTTTATATTTCTAGCAAACACGTGTGATGCATCCCCTGGATATTTTAGAGATTTTTAATCTTTTTTCGACTTGTTATTCCATCGTGGTGGAGGTAGCCTTATCGTTATAGTCCCGAGCTCATGGCTGGTGTGTTTAAGCTCGACCCCTGATACCGCTGTAGACCCGTGGCTGCGGTAGCCAATCGGTCAAGGTATCGGATCGTGGCTGGCATGTCATGAGCTCGAACCCAGTACCACTAAAGATCCTCCGTGTAGAGGAGTGATGCACGTTAAATCTGTCGGGAGCTCAAACGTCCTCCCGTTGGTGTGGTGTGATAGTTAGGAGAGAGGGTGACAACTCAGGTGTCGTCCTCATCACTTGACCATGGTTTGAAATTACGAGGTCCGTCACCAAAAGCCCTCGTCTAGCTGATTAGTGCGACGTTAATATTCGTCACTCACTCACGCTGCTGTAGACCCACTGTATAGAGGGTCATGTTAAATGTGTCATAGCTCAAAGTACTCATGCTGGCGTGGTGTCCAAGTTCGGAGAAGGGGTATTCAATTTCTGTTTTGTCCTCATCACTTGAATGAGGTTCAAAATGTCGAGGTCCGTCGCCAATAGCTCTCGTGTTGGCTTACAGTGGGACGTTAATAAACACTCACCCACTTAATCATACTTTACTTTTGTGATCGTCTTGCGGATAAATGGAACTTAGCTTTAAAGTCATTCCATGGTGTAATATGGAAGTTTGGAGTTGAGATATCCTTGCTGAGAGATATTCTTCTAATAATCTGGTATAAATTTTAAACCATTCTTACTTGCAACCGAGTAGTTTTTAAGCGATATTAATTCTATCTTAACACCGGGACTTTCTATGCATGAAAATTCTAACTAATGATTATGTATTAATAACGACTAATAAATTAATAATTAAGTTAATATTACAAAAAAGGATAATTTTGTATAGAAACATAAATTTAACCAAATTTTGAATATTTTTCGCTAAATCCAAATATAACTGGGCTTTCTATATCTGAAAATAATACAACATATTTGAAAAAATTTCAAAATTACTACAAAATAAGCATTTTAGTGACGTAATAGATAATTGTATAGCTAAATTCTTTTTACGAAAAGCAAATATATTTATTTTATCAAGACGAATTATTCCATTTCTTATGACAAAAAGTAGTGAAGCTTGATTAAAGCAAACCACACATGTTTGAAAAGAGTTTTCTGTCGCTTTGATCTCGAAAAAGACATTACTTGAAAAGTTATTGAAATAATTGCGGACAAAATTAGCTTTCAAAAAATAAATTTTGTGATTCCATTGCCCCGAAATAGAATATTTAATCGCACAGTTAAAATTTTTTAACGTTCTTCATGTGGATTTAATTAGTTTTCTTAAAAATGTTTAAAAATATACAGGAAGATTTCCGTGAGAAATCTCTTCAGGAATTTGAAAATGTTCTTTTTGAATTTACGGAACCCAACTTCTTCGAATAATCAGTAAAAGATTTGCAAAGTGTTCAGTGAGGTAATATGTATTAATTGGAATTTTCTACTTTAAGAAATAATGATTAACGGATCAAAACTAAATGCGTGGGCGGTTTAAATATTCTTAAAGGAATTCTAGAGCATATTTTTTTACTACATTACAATGTGAAGTTAATTTATCTGACTTTTCAATGTCCTTAGGAGTTTTGCGGGCAATATGATTTTTAGTATTTAAGTGTCAAGCAAATATTTTGCTTTGTCTTGGAATTTATGTTAATTTACTTTAATTCGCTGATTTTCTTAAGAAGCATAGTTATTTCCGGATATTAAAATGTTAAACTTTATATAAAGTTTATATTTCAATGAAAAATGCAGTTTTATTATTATTATCTGTACATTTAATTTCAAAAATGAGAAAGAAAAATACCATCAACGAAAATTAAATACCGTCATTCTGTTATTAGCGATTAATTTGAATTCATTATTACTTTTTTTCTGTTTTACTGTTAAACTATTAACTATAAAGATTATAAAACCAAACACGAGTAAAATATACACCGAATTCTACCTGTTCCTGTTACTAATATAACAAATTGGTAAACTTGAGAAAAACCCATTCTAATTTTTTTCACCATTTTTGCTTGTAGCGAACTTATTATATAGGGTAAAAATTGCCTATGGGTTTTTTTTTGGCTAAAATTCAGAAAAATAGTCACCAACAATGTATTCTATAACCGATAAGTACAAAACTGCTTTTAATAATTCTTTCTACGTAAATGTGTTAACGTATTTATATTGAATTAGTTGAACATTTTTTACGATCAATAATCATTTTCATTAATGTTGAAAAGACGAATATTTCAAATAATGGTGAATAAACAGCGACTGTGGAAAAAATGCTTTTTAATTGATAGTAAGTATTGATTTAAAACGGTTAAAATAAACGAAAATTATTGAAAAATAATATTTGACTAAAAAAACACAAAATAAAAACATATATCGTTTATTTTGAAAAAAAAAATTTTTTTATAGACTTGGTAAAAAATGTTGTTAAATGAAATAGGTTTTTGTTACTTTACAATAAAATCATATAATTGTTTTTTATTAACTAAATATTTATTTGCGTGTGACTTAAAAATAAAATATCTGTCTTTGGGGACAAAAAACTTCATTAGTTAATTAAAAGAAAACATTAAAATTAATTCATAATTCCTTTTCATTTTTTTAATAAAATCTCACAAAAAGTATTTCTCGTAATTAAAAAAAAAGCGTATGAACCCACACACATATACATATATATATTTAGAAAATACTTTTGATGAAATTTTTTTCATTCTATCAAATTTCAAGCAGTAAAAGGTGTTAAAAGTTTTATTTGCCTAATCTTATTTTCCAATAGTTGTTTTTATATCCCTATATGTATGATAATAAATTATATTTCTTATAAAAGAATACTTCAATGTTTTCAATTTTCCCCTTTTTTTAATCAAGCAATACTCTATAGTACTCTACGAAGTAATCTTATTTAGTGTCTATATGCTTTTCTTTGATAAATGTTATGCCTATAAATCAAATTACAAATAACAGAATTATTTGATGTTTCAATAATTTGATAACTTGTCATTTTTTCATAGAATTTGTCAGAGTTTGACGGAGGTGCAATGTTACAGGAATACTTTTTTAAATTGTCAAAATATGAATAATGATATGATTACAAGTAAAACCATCTTACTAACTTTATCACCCTATCACTTTATAAAAACGTACCACAGCTTTATTTCTGCTTTGATCACATTCCGAATTCTGTGAGATTATTAAGACAAATTACTTTAATAACTTTTCAATTATTTTTTCTTAAATTAATTTCTGTAAATTTAACTTTTTCTCGGTATTATGGAAGTATTGTTTGAAGGTTAAGATATATTACACTTTCAATAATTCTAAATAAATACGAGTGACCTTAGAGACGAATTCTCTCTCCAACTCGTTGTAATTGACGACAAAAATGGATGCACTCAGAAAAATCCAGAGAGGTCTAGGATGAATTTTTCGCGAATAAACATTAGAAATCCCTAGAAACTGTTCCCAGTCTATATAAAGAGGAGGCATAGAAGCTACATTTGTCAAACATTTGACAGCGAATGTGCGTTTTATTTGGCTCATGAAAAATTGTGACTATTGTTTTCAACATTTGTGTGATTTTTTTTTCAACATCTGTGCTATTGTAAACTTATGCGTGAGAATTATTTGTTTCCTATTAGAAAAAAATCTACTGTAATTACTGAACAGTTCCAGAATAAATTACGACTTACTCTGAAACAAACTGCCTGTTGATTGAGTTGCCTTTCTCTGCATTTGGTTGATGATCAACCACGTAACGATAATTACCACGCATTTTGTGAATATTACAGTAACAAAGACAAACTTAACAATAATTTTGCTTTTACTTAAGGAGATATTTGGAATAATTACTTGTTTATTTTGATGAAATGGTTTATTTTCCTTTTGCAGTTTTTTCTGTCATTTTTGTTGCTATTTATGATTTTTATCAACAATTCAAAATTATAATTTAGCTTTTTTTAAAATTCCCTATTAAGGAAGAAAAATGAACTTGCTTTTTGAGGGACACATTTAACTCTACAATTTTTTATAATATTCAGCTTCCTACAGTTTGTTGTTACCTTTTTCGGGAATTGGAGAACATTTATTAATAATTAGACTTTTTCCAAAAATTATAGGCCTCCCTCTGTGATGAGAGACGCAATGATCCCGTTTGCAAGAGCAAATATAATGTCATTAGATTCATTATATTAAGATAAGATTCTGTTCGACACACGGGACTAATAAAGGCTCTTCCTTTTAAAATTTTAAAAACTTTAATTTTGCGTATAAAAGATTTAGACAAATGCCATCAGCTTTGTGCGGCGAGAACCTCTCGTAGCGAGGAAGAGTACAGGAACTGAACATTCCACTCAGATTATATTACACAGACAAGTCGAAGCAAACAACTTGTTGCCATTGAGCAAAGATAAATACAGATGGCGTTGGTAAAAGACATGACAGTAAAACTAACTATTACACAGAAAATACATATGAAATACAAATTGAACATAATAAATAATTGAATAGAAATTAAGTTTAGTGTATAAATGAACATACATAGCACATTAAATAATGGAAATACAATTCGAATAATAATAAATATACAATTTGAAGAATAATGAAATAGAATTTGAATAATAGAAAAATACACAATTCCATCCAAACAGATTGTTTATAATTTTATAACTGTTTATAGAATTGAAAATCCATTCCCCCTCCCCACACAATTAAATATACTTTAAAACTATCATCTGTGCCTTCAGTTTATGATAAAATGGAATGGAATGAAAAATTCTCTCTTTATTTTTTTAAAAAACTTTATTCGTGAGGCGAAAAATATTATTTATACTTTCATTTCCAGATTTTATCAGCAATCACAGCCTATATAACCGTGTGACCTGTTGCACACTAAATCGGATTTCTTTTCTAAATCCTCTCGTGGTTTGGTATGAAAATTCTAATGAGGGGAGGGGTTGCTCAGGTGTCGTCCTTTTTACCTGACTGTGGTCAGAAGAATGACACTAATTGCCGATAACCACGTGTTGCTTATAAGGGAGATGCTCACAAAAACAGTTCCTCAGTCAGCCAAACCGAGGACAAAATGGTATTGAGTCACAATCCTTTTAACTAGAATCCTAGTGGAAAAGTTGTGAACTAATAATCTTAAAGAATTTCTCTTTTAATTCCCACCCACATCTAACAATTATTTCCAATGCATATTTTCCCCTCAAAAATACATTTTAAATCTATACTAAAATTCACGAACTTATGCAGAAGCAATTTCAGTATTCTATCTTAAGATGTCCCCAAACTATTAAGCTTGCTTTTGATTTTGAAGGTGCCCTATTCCTTTCAATGTTTCCTTTGTAACTTATGAATCGCGCTCCAAGCCTATCTGTGTAACCGAAGAGCTGCGGTATCACTGACAAAAGAATTTAGAAGAATTTTACAGCCTGTAGGAAAATTCCATTGTGTCAAAATTTGCACGTTCGAAATATTCTGTTTGCTTAATATTTAGCCGTGTTTAACTTTTACAGCGTCCTATTCTAACTTCTCTGAGAAACAGGAACTTATTTCCTTTCTTATTTTCTTCAAAGTGAAGTGAAATACTTCAGAGCCCGTGGCTGTGGAATATTCCAGGGCTATTGACTTGCTCGCAAAGGGTAAATACCCGATTATAGGAGCCCATTCTAAATCCATTGCTTAAAATCTTTTGTGGTATTGTAAAACTCCAAAAAAGTTTTGATAGAATGTAGAGATTGCAGAGATGAAATGTACTATAATGATTTTTTATTTTGAAATTCTTCCTAAAATGAAGTTTTTTTTGTTTTACTTACTCCCCCGCAAAATGCATTTTAAAATTAAAAGCTTTAAAAGAAAAAGAAAGGTATTTTTTTACCTGAAAATTTGCAATGTGATTTTGGAATTACCATACATATTTATGAAATGATTCCTCTTTGTAGTTTAAATAAATTTAAGTAAATTCATATTAAATAGTAGTTATTTGTGTCATTAATTTTTTAATATGAAGGGATCAAATTATTGGAGTGAAATGTATAGTATTTCAGCTTTCATATAATCAGTGTAATGGTTAATTTTTGCTACGAAATGAAATTTAAAGGTTGAAAATTAAATAATTTATATATATATTATTATTATAAAATAATATTATATATATTATTATTTTATGGCTTATTTTTAAAAAATAAACCATAAAAAATATCAATATTTTTTATTTAAGAAAGCACGTTTTAGAACCTTGCTTTGGTCGAGAAAAAAACAAAACAAAATTGTCTGAATATTTTGTTTTGATTTTGGATTTTAACCCACATTGCAGATAAAAGCCTAAAAGTACAATCCCTCACGTACATCGACTTTTAATCTCTTTCCTTTCGAACAGCTGTTTCGAAAAAACTTATTTTTATCAGTAAAAGTAGGGGAGACCGGGGCAAGATGACTAATGTCCTAATTTTTCCGTATTCTACTAGGTAGCAGCATCAAATGAACACTACTGGCTCTTCTAGGCCGTTCGTTAAACAATAGTATAGACACGCTGAAATCTCCATTTTTGTGTTAGTTGTGAAGCTTTGATTATTTTTTGCTGCCACAATATAACTTTTATGCATGTGTAAATAAGCTCTGCTACAGATACAGGTAAGATATAACGTTTCTCTTTAATATTTATGAGTAACTTGGTTTAAATACTACTTAATACCATGAATAAATGTCAATTTATTGCCTTCCTTCATGGTAATGAGAACGAATATTTTTAAACAGACAGTCTGGGGCAAAATGACAAACTCGTCATCTTGCCCCGTGTTTCGGAATTTATTAAACTAACTATTATTGTCCATTCTATTAAATCCTGTGAAACTTGTTTGTGTGTATGTCCGCGTGACCTTGCGCTTCCATCTCTTTGGAGGCTAAGGGGTGCATCGGATCGGGGAAAGGTTTCATTCGAAATGGGGTGACCAGAGGAAGACATTTTTACCATCCGCTAAGCCCCCTCCCTAAAGAGGAAGGAATGTAACAATAATTTGTTGCTTTAGAGCTACTGGCTTTTATCTGCCACCTTTTCTGATTTTTTTGGGAGAAAACGAATGCTTCCTGAACTTATCCCACCAGGAACTGTAGGCAACTGTAGTGATAAGGGCTGGAACAATGAGGGCAACTTTTTCTCTTTTTTAAGCACTTTTATCTTCATATGGAACCAAGCAATGAATCTACTAATCTGTTGATTTTTGACAATCACAAAACTCATATAACTTTGTAGGCTATCTTATATTGCAGAGCGAAAAACATCATCATGGTCGGGTTGCAGTCGCACACATCTCATCGTCTCCAGCCCCTTGTTGTGTCATTTTTCGACCAGTTAAAAACGCACTATAGCCAAGCATGTGACAACTTTATGGTCACTCATCCAGAACAAACTCTCACAGACAAAAATATTGGTGAGGTTTTGAGCAGCATTTTACTTCAAATCAGCTACAGTTGGAATGCCGTTGAAAGGGCTTAAAGAATATGGGATCCAGCCTCATAATCCTCTTGCATTTATCGAACATGACTATGCTGCGGTAAAAACTACTAACCTTGCTGCTGTTGGCGATGAAACTGAGAATAATAGTGCTAATCCTCAGACCCCGGTAATAGAAAACCAACATATAAAACCTCCAGAAAACCCAAAACTTATGGCAAATGCTGATTCCGATGCACCAAAGAAGCCTGTTAGTGTTTTTTATTTCAAACCATTGCCTAAAACAACATAATGTGAGAAAAAAAAAGAAAAAGCAAAAAACTGAGCTCTACCATACTTACAAGCACACCCATCAAAGAAATGTTAGGATTAAGGGAAAAGCAGAAGGAAGAACAGGAAGTTTTAAAAAAACAGAGAAAAAAAAGCTCGTGAAGCTAAAAAGTGAGTAAAAAAACTCAAACTGTTCCTGTAGGCCTAATTCTATAAAATCCAGGTCAAACATTCCAGTTGTATCAACTTCAAAGGACTGTGTTATAAGATGTCCTGCTTGTGAAGAGGAAGCCTCCAACAGAAGAATGGATCCAGTGCTGTAAATGCCAAGAGTATTGGCATGAGGAATGTTCCAATTATAAAATAAATATTTTTATTTGTGACTATTGTTAGGTACACAACTAAACACACACTTCAACATTACGTTACAATGCATTACGCTTAGTTTGATACTTTGTAAGATGTAAAAACATAGTTATCATTTGTTAAACCATGCAACATATTCAAAAGATAAAATATGTTCAACCTTTTTCAGTGTCACCATCTTGCCCCAGTACTGGGGCAAGATGACGATTTGTTGAGGCTATGAGAAAATAAAATTATCCTTAACTTCTTTTATTGGAAAAATTAAATGGTAATATATTTTAATACTACAAAGGATTACTCTAACAGTTCATGTAAAATTGATTTTACTACCCTTAAAAATAAATTAATAAACAACGAAAAATTGTTAATGTCGTCATCTTGCCCCGGTCTCCCCTATTTATTTATACTTTTTCAACAGAAATAGTAGTAATAGTAGTAGTATTTAATTTAAAAAGTGATCCAAGGTTTTCTTTTGTATGATATATTTCGAAGCAAGGTGCAGCACAAAGCTGAACATTGCAATTTATACACATCTAACGACTCACTTTTATTTTTTCACTTTGCTATCTCTTTTAAGACAACATACAGTGCCCTATCTTGTGGAAGCTTATTTTTTAGTATTAATTGAACAAAACTGGTAAAATGATATTCCATTAGTCTAAGAATATCAGTAGATTTTGACCTACCTGATATTTTTATTATTTGTATTTTTGTGATTCCCTTAAGCTTTTCTACTAATTTGCTTCTTCAATCTAAATTATTTTTATCTTAATTTTTTTATACAAAACATACGCATTCCTAAGGTTTATAACTAGCAAATAAAGGAATATTTTTTATAATACTGATCTAAAAATTTACGAAATAATGAAGACGGATTGTTGTTATTCTTACGAGATTAGACGGCTATCGCTCATATATTCAAGTGTAAAAATTACAGCAGCATAAAATGCGACTCCAGTCAATTTATCTCGATTGTGCACAATTTAGTCACTTCAATGCGATCGAATTACGTTTATCACGCACGTTAAGGGGTTAATTTATAACCAGTATGAAAACAAAGCACATTAATGTAAACCTACATATGAGTGGATAGTCTCATGTTATCTTTCCAAATAATTACAGTAGAACGTCGTTTATCCGAATCAATGAGGATCGGACACCGTTCGGATACGCGATTGTTCGGATAACCGAATACCGAATGCGATCCATGCTGTATATGATACTGGACACTATACAAATTTGAAAGTCATCACATGCGGGAAACGTGCTTGAAGAAAAAGCAACATAGGTGCAAACTGTCGCAAATTTACCTTGATTGTGGAAAATAATCGCTTATTTTTTTGCTGTATCATTGTACACCTTCGTTTTTTCAATGCAAGGTCTCTGATTCTCTTCAGCAGCAGTAGTTAAGTAGGACAGCACTCTGATGGTTATTCGTACCACTCCATAGCTGTCTTTAACGCAGAAAAGCGTCAGCATTTACTACTTTCATGTTGTTGTCCTCGTCTTCATCCGTTTCATCGTCGACAGGGTCGGATTCTTCTTGCACGGAAGTCACAATCTCGTCATCATTTAGCATTTGAAATCCACAGTCTTCTGCATCGCGTGCCATCCAGATTTCTACGTCAACAAAACTCAACAAAAGAGCACGTATACACCCCCTCATTTGGAAACAAACTGACCTAATATTCCGCGCAGATGCGCACTAAATCAAACAACTGAAATTCCCCAAATACCTCTCACCTTTGGTTTTCCCGTCACTTTTGGCTTCACAGGAAACAACTGTTGAGCATTGCACTGTTCGAAAAGGTATCCGGACTTTGGTTCGGATATTTGACGCTCCGGATAATAAACGTTCGGATAAACGACGTTCTGTTGTATTGCACTATTTCCCGTTATAAATGAATTTTTACACATACATAAGAGCCAAAAAAGAAGTTTCTTTGTTCACAATATGTTTTAAATGAAAAAAGTATTGAATTAACTACAGAGACGTAATGAAAATACATGAAAACATTCATAAACACAGGAAAATCTAACTTTTATAAATTATATATCTCTGTTTTTAGATATATTAATTACGGAATGATTAATTTACTCGTCGAAATTTTTATACCAGTCTTCCAATAATCTTTTGTGTGAATTCTCTCTCTATATATATAAATATATAGTCAAACATATCGAATAATCCAGATCTTTTCATTCATACAACAACAAAAAAATCTGCTTTTTCCTAGGCAATTTAATCTGGGATTGAATGATTTCAATAGCTTCGTATATACATCTTTTTACGAGCCCGCAGAAATCGAAGAGAAAACGTGTTTTCTGAAGACGCTCGTAATGACGTTTTTGGAAAAAAGAAAGGAAAAGAAAGAAAAATACAGGAGCACAAAAACGGAATACACACATTAAACAATATTGGTTTCGCTTAGCGTACGACGAAAGAGAAATTTTGCCGGGATGACATGTCCCCTTGTCGCCATGGTAACCGCGACGCTTTTCAGACCAGACCACTGTAGTCACGTGGCTGCATTTCAATAGAGTCACAGAAAGAATCAAATGTTTGAATTCAATATGGCGCTTCCCCTTTTTTTCCGTTCGAAGAAAAAAGGAGAGAAAAAGAACTGAAAAGACTGTGATTTAAACATTCAGGGCGATTGAATATTGCAGACAAGGGTGGGGGGGGGGATTTTTTTTGTGTGTGTAAAAGGAACCTGGGGACAAACGGACGCGAACATAGATTTATTTCTTGGAATTATTGTTTTTCTGGAAACCGAATCTATGCGCCTAGACGTGTTTTTATAGAAAATACCTGACAATGATTTCGACAATCCATTCTATTTATCACACAGATGTATCCAGTGGGGTTTCTTCCTTTTTTTTTATTTGTTATTTCTCTTGCATTTGGTTATGTGTTCTCTTTCTTTTTTCCAATCGTTCTCGGAACTTTTCTTATGTTCTGATATTTTTATTGGGTATGATTAATATTTAATGTTGTAGTTTAAGAAATCTTTCTTTAGAATAGATTTCTTTGATGATTTAAATTACGGTATTCATTGTTGTATTTTTTGTTGTTATTTTAGCATACTAGGATGCTGTCTTTACTTTCAAAGTGCTCCCCAACTTTCCTTTTTTAGTTACTTATCACAGCATTTCTAATCAATACTTTAAACACTGCGTTAGTAGAGTTAAAAGTACTGAAATATTTAAATAACTCTTATTGAATTATCTTATATTTTTTTAAATACACACCTTTGACGATGGAGAAAAAAATGGCACCAAATTGAGCCTGCGGCTCATAATTCATTATTGGACTGCCATCCAATAAGGCGACAATTATTCTTCAAGTTGGCAATAAATGATGGTTTGGACTACATAAAATAGTATTTTACCATAAAATTATTGATACTTGAATGAATAGAACCTCTGAGGCAATAAGTAATATTGATGAGTTTCGATATGTGAAAACGTTATTAGTTTTACAAAAAATTCTGTCCCAAATGTAAAAAAAAGAATTAATTATTCTATTTATTTTATTTTATAATTTATTTTTTTCTATTTTTCTATTTATTACATTTTGAACAGAATTTGTTTTAATGGATAGAGTGGAAATTCAAAACAAATTATAAACATTCTAATAGAAAATTTGAACTGAAAATAAAAATTTATGTAACAGTTAAGCTTCTAATAAAAAAAAATTAAGCATCGAAAATTTCGTAAAAAATAGTCAAAAAAATTCCAATTTAAGGATACCATAGAAACAATGCATCTCTAGAGGTTGCTTAAGTAGTTTTTATTTTATTTTTTAATATGTTCCTTATAAATGCTTAGATAGATATCTGCAATAATAGCTAAAATTTAGATAGATAAAATTTAAAGTAACAGAAGAATTTTAAAAACTGGCCTTGTAATGAGTTATATCACAAGATTCTCCCCTCAAATATGACTTGAGAGTTTTTTGTTTCCTAGTACTGAAAGTTTTTATTTTGGAAGGAGCTTTTGGAAGAGAGAGAAATATTGAACGGGTGCTTCTGTAGAATTGCATTTTTTCCTGCTATTTTTAAAAATGCTTTCTGATATTTTCAAAGAACCTGAAAACCCAAAAATGAATCATTAAAATAGACATTTTTAATAGCAATAATGTAGTTCCATTTTTTAAATTCTTTTATTTGTTTTTTAAACTAACTAATCGGATTAGTTACAAAATAGCGTGCAAGTGAACTATGCAATAAACTGTTTTATTAATTATCCTTATGATATACAAATTCTTTTGAAAAAGGAGTCTTTATGGTACACTTACCGATACTACCACAGCTTCTGTTCTTTGTGATAAGGTACTTAAGTATATTGTACCAAATTTTTTAAAAAAGTTTGAAATATTAATAAAAAATTAATTTCGAATAAAAACAGCAAAAATTTGAAGTAATATTTATTCATTTGTTTTAAAAAGAGATAACTAGATGAATGTTTTAAAAGTTTTAGAAGAATTCTCATTGTTAGTAAATATCACAAACGGAATATTAAAATCAATGCATTACATAAACCAGAACTTGCGTGCCAAGAAAAGAATTCGTGTTTATTTCTGTAGATTCGAAGTGAGATGTTTTGACATGTTCCTTTGACGCGCCTAGTTAACAAAGAAAACAGTTCAACATCCCTTTTGTTTGGTTTCCGTAAGTGTTTCTTAAAATAATATCGACACTTCTTTGAAACATAAGCTTATTCCGTGTTGTTTGTAGGATCTGGGAAAGGAAACCCTTTTGAATTTGTAAGATTTTGCTCTTAATTTTATTGCAAGATATTTTAAACTTTTTAATTTAGAATTTTAACATTTCTCTCTCTGTCTTATCGAATTTATAAAACTACCAAATAATGACTGACTTTTCAAAGAATACAGTATAAAATAAAATAATTGTATACTGTTTCAATAAACTCTTTGAAATTCTAGTAAAATACAGTTTTTTTTTTTTTTTTTTTTTACGTAATCAAGACAGAAAAATTCTTATTGATCAAATAAACATTTTGAGAGATTCTAAAAAGTTCCACTTTCTTATTACTATCCACTTATAAATAAAGAATAAAGATAAAAAATATTAAAATTACCGTATTTACTCTATCTAAGCCACCATCGATTCTAAGCCGCACCCCGATTCTCTATAAGTTTTGGAGAAAAAAATCATTCGATATCCGATATTTCAGAAATTTAAAAAGAAATATTGAATGCAAAATAATAAGTTAATAATTTATTTATTTTACTAGTGTTTAAAAACTTTCAAATCCATCACGAAGCTATAATTACTTTATCCGTCAGTATCATGTTTCGAAATTGATTCGTCACTCCCATTATCGCCATTTTCCTTCAAGTTTTCGTCTTCCATTCCATCCAATGCATTTGTTATGTAACATTTTTTTAAGAGAATGTATTTACAAAAGAAAGTAAAAGAATTATTTAAGACCGTTGAGCATTTACAAGCAAAATTTATATCATATTGCTTATGCCATCGACGTACATTTGTTTCATTCGTGTAAAATTTTTTCAGTAGTAGTTGCTCTGTTTCTATTTTTTTCTGCATATTAAATAAGTCTCTCTTATCATACTTGCGTCATAACAAACTCTCTCATCTTGATGCTATTACCGATATCTTTGATGTTTAGGTGATTAAAAGAAAGATCGTATCCAAAAATTTCCTAATTACCAGCAGACAACAGTGTTTAGGATAGACTGAATATTGGAGATAAACAGCAAAATAGGAAAATTCATCAATGCAAGTGGCCAGAAAGAACGCTTACATTTTTCTCTTTGAAAAGGGTGGGAACTCCATTTTGCTCATCCGACAAATGTTTTGCCTTTCGATTCTAAGACACACTCAATGTTCAGAAGCATTAACACTTTTAAAATAGTTAGGCTTAGATTCGAGTAAATATGGCATTTAAAACTTTTACTTGCTTTTGAAATTCCATAGCTATTTGTAAATTCATGCAATGATGAAAAATCGTGCAATTCATAATTTTTTACATCTTTTACAGATTGAACCGCATTTAACATCGTTTATAATTCTCACCCCGTAATTTCCCTTTTTTTGATTCTATGATTCCTTGGTTGGTTAAAATTATCTTTTTGAGTCTCATTTCGCATGCCAAAAATTGAGTATGCAAGTATCCAGCGTATTTGTTTAGTAAACGTTAAGAACTAGTATTATGCTCTTGTAATTTTTTCAAAATGTAAGGCTTAGGAAATGTTTTGCTATAAAATTCCCCCAAATCTTAAATCATTCTTGGATTTTTTTTAAAAAATTCTTCTCAGTTCATTAAAATATGTAATATTTAATCGGACTTATGTTTAATAAATGTAATATTGTGTATATTTAAAAATCAAAATGTTTTCCCATAAATGTTACAATGAACCTAACTTAAGCAACTAATTTCCTATGCGGTGCCACAAAGTGTTCGTAGCTAGTTCCTTGGAGAAAGGCCGGATGACATTTATGGCATATAAATTTTGACGGTAAACTCTAGACAATTTAACTAAAGTCTAAGACTTCAAAGACTCCATTAGGTCTCTGTACTTTAATTTCTTGTGGCTGTAGATTCTATTTCCGTCTCCAGCGCCGTTAAGGACCGACAGCTAAACTTATTTTTTGTTTCCGTTATAACCAATACACTATAAGAATATTATGCCTTTTGAATTTTGAAGAGGCGTGGAAAAATCCATTCCGCAAGGAACTTCTACAGTGTAAACAGAGAACAGACTTTCACGAGATGAAATATTCTTATAGCTTCTCTGTTCCATTATTTGGAGAAGTGGTACAAAATAATGTATTTTTAATGTGTGAGTAAAAAGTTGTTTCAAAATCTCATACTAATTTTTCAACGTCAATGGACTTTGAACTCCGTATTTTGAGCATAATTCATTCTATAAGCTATTTTAACATGTTGCCACAATCTGAGTAGAAAATGTCGTTCAGTAATAAATACTAATATGGATGTAATTCGAAATACTAAAGAAATTAATTGCATCAATAACAGTAAATAGTAAATAATAATAAAAATATTAATGTTGGAAAAATTATTTATAACGTTGAATAGTCAAATATATATATTTCTTAGAGTTAAGTTGACTGTTATTTCTGTAATATCAGTTTGCTTTGCAGATTATTGCAACGAAGATTGAAATTATTTTAACTTAAAATATAATCTTTATGTATAAAAATTGATATATAAACTAATCAAAATAAATATTTTGAAAGTATCCATTTATTAACGTAAAAAACACAGCTATGTGACTTTTTCCTAATTTAATAAGTAAATTAAATGAACTTTAACTTATCACTAGCACAATTTCTTCGTATATAAAAGTAAAAAAATAAGCCCGGGACATTTTTTTTAAATTTAGAAGACAAAACGTTGTAAAAAACATTCCTGAGAGAGAAAACTTTTTGATCCAATCAATGCTGTTCTTAAAGTTGTATTATTATATTTCAAAAAGTAAAAATGTTTTTCATTAATGCTTTAGTTTTAGATTTTCCTTAACTATTTGAGCTTAGCTGAAATTTTAGAATCTTTACTAAACTTTAAGTGTTAGTTAGGAAAATATGAGCTATCTGTTTGATATATATATTGAAGAACCACTAATTTTGTTTCTAATCTTCTTAAAGCTATTTTTACCTAATTTAAAAAATGTGACTAAAAATCGAAACTATTTAGGCAAGAATATACTAAAAAATCGGAACAATATTTTATCTTTATGACATCATAGCTATAACAAAATTTTATTATAATGAATATTATGTATTATAAATTGAATCCATATATGTATAAAATTATTTTATATTGTGTTTTTAAATAAATGATAAAGTGAAAAAGAGTCGATATATAAATTTTATGAATTTTGCTCAAACTCACACATCGTAAGCGGATACTAGCTGATTTTGTTGTTCTTGCTGCGTTCTATTAAAAGCTATTCTGAGTTTGAGTCCCACTCTGTGACATTGGGAAAGAGGCATGGGGGGCTTTTTATAAAAACCTCGTGATGACGTCATGAATATTCAAGAAATGCTAATCTTTTAAACTTTGTCTAGCAAAAGAACCGGTGTCATTGTTTTTCAATTAGGATGTTCATGTTTTTAAACTGAAATTAGAACTTTTTTTGCTGATGAATTTAAATTAGCATAGCAATCGAGTTATTTACTGATTAACAAATTAATTCGAAAAAAGAAACGCAGATCAACAACATCTTGTTTATGTAAATGGAAAGTTAGTTAACCGGATATTTTAATGAAATTCGGATTAAATACTTTTGAAATAAATGAGAATTGAGAAAATTCGAAAAAAGTAGTTTTAACTGGTTGGTTAGGTTTTATCGAATTAGTATTGTTGTTAACTATTCATGTATAGACTAGACGTTGTAAACACTTTGATAAAGAGCCTTTTTAGTAGTAGCTTTCAATTGTATATCTTTTAATGTTCACTGAAATATTTGCATTAGAGCTACGGAATTAGATTGATCTTTGTTCGCTTCTTTCCCGAAAGATTATTATGTCCACAAAATATGCTTCAGTAATGTCAAATAAGTAAGAAGGACCTTTTTGATTCGCCAAACTGGATATTAAAAATAAGCTTTCCTTGCAAATACTATTTTGCTTAACGACAATCAAGGAAAACAACAACTTACGTGACTCGGCGTTGCCTGGGCTTTTTCGAGTTATAGCTTTTTGCCCATGGAAATTTCCCTTTCCCCTCTTTTTATCAACACTTCCTGGTGTGTGTCTAATTTCCGTATTTATGTCATTAATATTTCTTTTTTAAATAAATTTCTTCATTTTCTTTGCCCCGTCGAACGGATTTTGTTCACCTCCATTTAACGCGGCGGTTGCACGGGCTTTTTCCAATTGTATAATTGTATCCCCTTCGAATTTCTTCTGCTTTTCCTGACGGGAAAAGACACTCCAGTGTGTGTGTGCATATGATATGTGGGGTTTAATATTAATGTCATTAAAATTTCCTTTTTCGAAATTTTTTCCTCTTTTCCTTGCTAAGCCGGTTTCTTTTTTCCCTCCGCTTAAACCGGCGTTTCAGAGGCTTTTTCCGAGGGTAAATTTTGTTCCAGTCTTTTACCTCAGTACTAAGATCTTCAGTTTTCTATTTTCTATTAATGCTTTACATAAAAAAAAAATCCTATCTTAGTTAGTAAAAATACTAATTTGAAGCAATAAAAAGAAAATATATTACAAAAAACTAATATAATACATTACAAAAAAACGTATATTCATTATTTTAACAATAGAATCTAAAAATTTAAAATTGTAAAAAATGGGTTGTTCTATCTTTAAAAGGTGTCGAATTCCACAGGGTTGTCTCTTGACCAGAAAAAGTAAAAATAAATTAATTAAAATAAAAAAAGGAAAAGCTGAATTATATTATTTTAAAGATTTGCCAACAATAACGCAATGATTTTAAATTAAACAAAAACATTGACATTCATGGAGGTCAAATTTTCTTGAAGATTTCTTTTTAATTCTAGTCATTTAAGAAAATCGGAGTAAATGTTTTTAAATAAATATTTATTTAATCGAATCACCTGTATGATTCCTCAAAACAGTTCTGATTTATTGCATTGCTTATTACTTTGAACAGTAACAATGAAAAAAAATGCATTTTATGCAACGCAATGAGTTTCGGGAATATATGATCTACATCCAATGGTTCCACAATTGTTTTTAATTATTAGGAACAATACGTGCATGAAAAATGCGCTATAAATCCTACAATTTTTTTTGGTAACTAAAATATCAGATTTTTCATTGATTCACACAAAAGGCATCTTAACGAAGGTGACAAATAAGTTTTTTCCCCTTCTTTGAATTGTCGTGACTTATCAACAGCATCAAGGTTCGAATTATCGGTTTTTGAGCGTCTTTCTGACAATGGGCGGTCGCACCATCCCTTTGTCGTATGCCAAGAAAAGACTAGTTACCAATCAAAGGGGGTCGGCGATGGAGAAGGTGGAAAAGGGTTTTGAATGCAGGGCACGTGCAGTATATGACAGTCTTTATTATTCGAATCCGGGGTTGATGGGGAGCAAAATATTTGAACCAGACCTAGGTTGAAAATGACATTTTGATAGCCACCAAGGATGTCTAACATTTTTTTCCATCCCTAAAATTCCATTAGTCGCATAGGGTCAAAAAACTCACTTTATTATATCGAGTCTATTAAATCTACATTGACCTTTCTATTACATCTAAGAAAAGCTATGCCGTTTAGCTTGAAGCAAAACTATATTTAATAAAAGAAAGGAAGAAAAACGCTTTCCAGAGCTCTAAATTTGATAGTATAATAAAATTGCCAATGAAATTGAATTTTATAGATTATATTAAAAATCCTTTTAAGCAAGGTGACTACAAAAAAATATTCATTTGACTCACTTTGGTTAAATATATCATTGGTTCGCATTTTGTCTAAATATTCTTGTATAATATCAATTAGTCATTGATATGTATCACATCCCTCCCCCATCCTTTTAGAAACCTACATAAATATATAGTATATATATCTGAGCGTACAGGGCCGTCTTAAGACTCTTTGAGGCCCTGACAAATCTTAAGATTTTTAAGGCTCTACCTGAGATCTTTAAAAATAGATGGTGTATAGCATGTATTGTCAAATATTCGTTCAAACAGTAATTTGAAACAAATAAAAATGTGCACAACTGAAAATGTCAAAAATTTAGGCACCGATGACTTGATCGATGGCCGCATTTCGACTAAATGACTTGAATGATTGTTTATGGTATGCCTAGGTATAGACAAGGACAATGGTCATCACATAATAATGCAGTCTTACCACTTTTGCCAGTTGATATACAGTTTGAAATTCCCTTTTTTTAGAAAATATGCACGGGAATAATATTTGACCACATTAAATTTATCCGGATCATGATCTTTTTCAAGCAGAGTCGAAGACAAGCCGAGCCCCCCCCCCCCGAAGGCGAGGCCCTGGCCCCGGGCACAGTTAGCCCTTGCCTTAAAACGTCCCTGTGTGTGTATATAACTCTTCTGAACTTCAGTTCTCTTGAAAATGATTTTCTTTGATTCATTTTGCTGCTGTTGCTACCAGCTTTTCATGAGAGATCGTAAGATTATTTCTGAAAAATTTACCCCGGCGTCAAATTTTTGTGGCAAAGTGAAGCAATATTATATCAGGTGTACTAAAATCAAAACATCATGTGATCAAAGAGTATTCTCGAAACTTTTTTGATAGAAATGTAAGCTGAGGGTTTTGGATTAAGGAAGTGAATGTTTTTGTCTCTCATATGTTTTGCTGGCGCGTTTTGGTGTTATCGCTGCTGCCTTTGCTTATGTGAATGCCTTCTTGTACAATTCGCCGTCTAAGTGAAACATTAGACAGATTTTTATCGCCGTTTTATGCCTTTTATCGCTAGACTTGAAAGAAAAGGAAACTATCCTAAGTTTCAAACATACGTTTAACAGATTTACCATTATTATTAATTTATTCCACAGATTTAACAGAGGGCATTATATAAATCACCATTTTCTTAAGAAAAGACTGGTAAATATAGTTTCGTATATATGTTACCCTCAAAGTATGAAATCCGGCATTCTAAGAAGACCTGAAACTAGCCGGCAATATTTGAAATGATTCATATTTTACACAATGCTTAGGCATTCTATAGAATGCTTAATGAGAAACCGGCAAAGTATACAATACATCTCCGATTCGTTTTGAATATTGCTTGGCAAGACACGGGATATTTAAAGAATGCTTTAACCTCAGAATTTGTCAGTTGCATATTGCAGTTTGTTTGGAAGTGTCAAAATACTCACTTTTACTTAAACTATTTCAACAAAAAATTGTTTTTTCCCTGTGCTGCGTGAAAATGGAGGTGCAAACTGTGGTGTATGAGGAGTCACGGTCTATAGCAGGGGACAACAACCTATGGCACACGTATCACATGTGGCAGGCGGTACAGTTCTCAGGGGCACTTTGTATTACTCAACAAATTTATCAATTTTTGAATTATTTCAAAAATGCCCTACTGTGTGCTACGCTGAATCATATTGGTAGATTGGTTTGACATACCACAGCTAAAAGGTTGCCGAACCCTGAGCTAGGCAAAATTCGAGTTAATGCTTCAGAAAAAAAGTTTTATCTGAACTGAAATTACTTACTAGAAGTTAATAACTGATATACAAAATATGCCAAAATAACTAAGAAGGAAACCAGGGACTATTGGTTGTTGAATAGTTATGATGAGATGTTTGTAGAAAATAAAAGTACACTGATTTAACCTGTTAAAGAAGGCTTCAGTACCATACAATAGTGGTCCCCAACCCCGGTCCGGGGATCAAATGTTATTGATGCACTCAAGGAGCATTAAATTACTTCCGACTTATTTACTGGGGGTGTATTTCTCTCCCATAGAAATCACTTTATATTTCATGTAAAATCATTTTTGGTGCAACTGAATTTTATTCTGAAGACATGTTTAAGTACAGTTAAAACAAAACAATCTAAAATATAAATAATCAACGTTTCACCCTCAGGGGGCCACGGTAAAACTATCAAACGTTGACCGGCTAGGAAGATAAAAAGGTTTTAAACCACTGCTATACAGTATTACGTCACGGGTTTTTATGACATGGTAGTTCGAGCCTAGTAACGCTGAAGACCCGCCGTGTAGGGAAGTGATGCACGTTAAATCTGTCTAGAGTTGAAACGTCTACCCGTTGGTGTGGTAGTTAGGAGGGGGGTGCCAGCTGAAGTGTCATCCTCGTCACTTGACCATGGCTCAAATTTACTATGTCCGTCTTCAAAAGCCCTCGAGTAGCTGAACAGTGCGGCGTAAATATTCACTCACACACTCACTTGAGGACGTGATCGAATTCTGAAAAAACTTTCAACCAAATGCAAAAATGGTACGCATTATGATATTGAACTCTACATCCACTTTTGAGAAACTTGCCAGAAAAAACAGAAAATTATTTTAGAAACAGGTATTGTTGGGAAACCTGTGATTTTTTTACGAATGCCATTGTAATTGGCACTTGCAATGAGTGGGAAATATGGTTTCTATCGACTTGAAACTTCTGAAGGAATTTTAAAATAAGTATTGCGAAATCACAATATATATATATATAATATACTTTGTGCCCTAAGTACCTCCTTAGAATTAAAAATATTCCTGACCACGAAATTACTCTCCTGTCAGTTGCAATTGCTCAGTCCAATGGAAGCGGCCAAGGATTCGTCAAATGTATGTGTAAAAGAAAATACCGACATAACAATATAACAATTGCCTTTCCGTGAATAATGTAGTAAAATGAAATTCAAAATATCATTAAGCCTACCATGTTGCAACACACAAGTAGGTTACTTTTAATTTCTTATTTTTTTTATATGAAAATTTTGTTTACCTTAATAAGAAATACATAAATTTTGTTTGGTACAGCTTTCCTTTTCCTTTACGAATTTTGAATAATTTTTTTAATGGCTCTCTCATTATTTTTTCAGAATAACATTTGGATTTTTAGGAATGTACTTCATTGATATAATAGCCTTACCGTTACCTTTTTCATACTCTGCCTAAATGGCCTTGGTCATTCTATACAATGCCTAGGTAATAAATATCATATTTCATACTTTGCCCAAAAACGTCAGGCGTTCTATACAATGCCTAGGCAATCTATAAAATGTTGACATTTTATACTTTGCTGGTATCATATATATAACATCGATGAGCCACGATGGATATGAACGAAATTCTTCCACTGAAAAAAGAACCATCGTCATTGGTCTCCATATTTTTGCGTGATTTTTTTATATTTCAAGTGTTGGAAAGGTCAATGAAAATGACAATGGGAAAATGTCAACACGACGTTCTTTTACAGCAAGATGTAGTTTAATCTGAGAATTATCTAGAAATTACAATTGCATGAAACAATAAACAAGCATTTGTCCATAACATTAGAAATTGAACAATCACATAAATATTAAACACAGCAATTCAAATCCATTATCTCAGTATCACATAAAACAATTAAAACGCACAGTCATTGTCAAATGTTTGACTTCAATGTTGCTTCCCTGCATCGTTCTTAAATAGACTGGAAAGATCTTTATAGGAGCTTTTCTTGTTTTAAAATCAAATAATCGTCCTTGCCCTTTCTATTGAAATTTCCAAGGTTCGTTAATTTTTATCGCTAAATGTGTAGCGGCATTTGTGTCTGCCAAGTTTGTTTTCATATGACACCATCCGCAACACTGATAAGGGTCACAATCCGTTCTGTTATCTTCTATTAAAAATTTGATTAAAAGAAGTAAAAAAGAAAATCCACACCGCTTCATGTACATTAAAATTTCACAGCACTAAAAAATATTTTCTCATTATTCGAGTTTAATAAGGATTTCCCTATAACCTAATTAAAGTTACAATATTAAAGAACATTTTCGAATTTGGACTGAAACTATCCATTGCAACATTCATTTAAACTTTTGAAGGAGTCCGAGTTCGCCTATGGGTAATTAGTTAACATTAGATTCCGGACCTTTTAATGAACTTCTGTTACTTTATTTCTTTATTCATTGTATGTGAAATGTTGGATTTCGCTGAATCATTACATTATTGCATTCACGCTGATTATCATAAGCATATGTACTGGTATTAAGTTGTTTTAATATTCAGAATTTTTAAGGAATCATTGAGTATGAATAAGTTGGAACTTATAATTATGAATTGAAAGCAATTTCTCGCTGCAGACATTTTAACTATCGGTAAATTTTTACAGTGTGTATTTGCTATTCAGAGAATAACTTTTTTTTTATTCAAACAGATATCTAGGGAATTGCTTGCAATGATAAAAAATGTATTATTGTGAAAAAATTCGTTTTTTTTGGACAAAAAATCAGCAAATCAATCAAGGACACTGACCGCGTTCGGAAACGGCATTTTACAAAAGCGTACAAATGAATCATTTTTAAATATTTTTTGATCAGTTGAATTAGAATATGTATGTATAAAATTGTTTTAAGAATAGTACTACGGAAGAAAGTTATTTAAAGGATATTTTTTGGGAAAAAAGGAAGAATGAATAACATATTTTCAAAACATTTTCCTTTTATGAAAAACCTTTCTATAGTAATACTTTGCCTACATATTGCTGGGATTTCTCTACAGAGACTGAACTAAATGTTATGAAAAATTCACAATATTTTCGGGGTCTCCATTAATTAAAATAACATCCGGTGTTTATTATTGAAACTTTTCTACTCTAATTTAATAAATGTGAATAAATCTACTCCTAAATTATAAATCTCAAACATCCTATTTCAGTTTCAATAGAGAATTCTTAAGCAAAATATTATTAATAAAGAAAGATTTTTCATGAAAGGAAAATGTTTAAAAAATGTCATTTTTTATTTTTTTGCTGAAAAAAGTTGAATTTCAATGATTTTTTCCTGTAATAATATTCTTAAAACTATTTTATACGGATTTTCTAATTCATGTGACACTAAATATTAAAACAATTATTCATTTGAAAGCTTTTACAAAATTACGATTCATATATTAGTCCGTTACCTTTAGAGAAATTATTACTTTGTATTTTGGGCAGTTAAGATAAATTTTTAGTAAGGGTGTGTGAAGAGGTATTGTACACTGCTGGCCACCGTAAATGCAGCACCCTGAAGGAATCACGCAAATAACATGAAATTTAAAACATGCATTAGCGGAGGTGAGATATGCAAATGATTAGAATTTCAGCGCACTCATCACGCACGCCTGTGGCGCCACCTCAAAGCGCTATTTAAGGCTTGGAGATTTCGACGATTTCAAGTTCGGCAATTGTGTTTTTATTGTGGTTATATTAAAAAATGATCAGTTATGTCTCGTAGGAAACAGCGATCAGCTTTTGATCAAGTATCCGAGTTCGACAGAGGAAGGATAGTGGCCTACCGAGATTGTGGGTTATCTTTCAGGGAAATCGGTAGTCGTGTTGGACGAAACCAAAAAACTGTAATGCGGATATGGGACCGTTGGATGCAGTAGGGTACGACGGACCGACGTGGTCGATCGCATCCACCTCAGTGCACCACTTCACGTGAGGACAGGCAAATTGTGCGCATGGCAATGTGGGATCACTCAGTCACATCACATTCCGTAGTACATCACATTGAGTCTGTAACGCATCATTCAGTGTCTGCGCGTACCATTCGACACCGTTTACAGCAGAGTGGTCTGCCCGCAAGACGTCCATTGCTTGGTCTACCCTTGACGCAGAACCACAGACGTCTCCGCCTTCAATGGTGCAGTGAAAGAAGGATGTGGGTGGCAGAATTGAATAAAATTGTCTTTACTGACGATTCACGCATCTGTCTGCAACACCACGATGGTCGAATTCGAGTCTGGAGACACCGTGGAGAGAGGATGCTGAACAGCAGCGTTATGCACCACTACACTGGTCCTGCACCGGGTATTAGGGTATGGGGTGGTATTGGATATCACTCTCGCACTCCTCTTGTACGCATTGCCGGTACTTTAAACAGCCAGTGCTACATCTCCGAGTTCTTGGAGCCAGTTGTCCTTCTTTACCTTCAGGGCATGGCCACAGCCATATTTCAACAGGATAATGCGCGACCACACTTGGCACGCATTGTCCAAAGGTTCTTCGTCAATCACCAGATTGAATTGCTTCCCTAGCCGGCTCGCTCTCCGGATCTTTCGCCGATAGAAAACATGTGGTCCATAGTTGCTCAACTATTGACCCAGATTACAACCCCAGCTGCCACACCAGATCAACTTTGGCACCGTGTGGAAGCTGCTTGGTCTGCTGTACCCCAAGAACACATCCAAAGTCTCTTTGAATAAATGCCGAGGAATGTGGCAGCGGTGATATCCAACAATGGCGGCTACTCTGGCTGGAACCACACTTCACAGAAGTCTACACATTTAATCATTTGATACTTGGTCAACATGTTACCTACAAAATAAATTTTGTTGTGCTATCTCGTGTCTTTCTTGGTGTTGCATTTACGGTGGCCAGCAGTGTATTTATATATAAAAATGTTATCGATTGCTGAGTTAGTGAGAAAACAATATAAAATTTTATAATCTCTGTACAAAAATGTATGGAGTATAACATTTTATTTACTGTTTTAGATATTTAGTTAGATACCAAAGTGACGTTTTGAAGAATTAGTTTTTTACCAATTTTGATTCATAAAAATTTGTTATTATATATATTATTGATGAAATATTGATTTTACTCTGAATGTTTTCATAAATCATCACTTGGTATTTTACGTTTTCGTTAATTTAATTTGACTGACATTACTATTATTTTTGTGAAAAGAATAGTTAAATCTTTTTAACTTGTAGTAAACAAAGTATAATTATATTTGCTCTCATCATTTTGTAAAGAAAAATACGTAATCAATTTATTATATTATTAATTCATTTATTACTTTTTGTTTTAAAAAGTATTTTTTCTTAGTAAAAGTTCTTTTTATAATTTTTTTTAAAGAAAATTGACTTAAAGTATAGTTTAATAAATTTATATTAAAGGCTCACCGTCCTTATATATATGCAACATATTTCATATATTCATTTAATAATTCCTGTTTTTGACGCAAGTTTTTTGGATTTCGCGATTCTAATTTAATTTTCTTATTCACTGCTTCAATTATACTCTTTTTTTTTCAAAATAATAAATTACTCTACTTTACTATTACTGTTTAATGTTAAAAGCTTTAGTACTTAATATAGTTATTCTAAAATATTAGCTACAATATAAAATACGCATAACTTTGGAATTTCTAAAAAAACTTTTATAAGATTTACTGAAAACATAATAAATTAATCAGACGTTATGAATTTTATTATTGTGTTAAACCAAGTAATTGAACTATCCTATTTTATATGGCTTATTCTCTTTTATCGATAATAGTTGCTTTGATCACTCATTTGACCAGTTTAGAGGAACTTTTGAGATCTGATACTTTTAGAAATACTGTTTCTAAAAGTATATACAAAACCCTAATGAAAACTTTCGAAATGTCGTATAATCACGTATTCCCAAATGCACACCAAAACAATAATTATACATTTTCATAATATATTTATGATTACTTACGGTCAACTTTGATAGTTGTAATGTGTCAAAGGTAAAAATTCTTCAAACATTTTTACAGACATTGAGAAATTTGATTTAAATAATACAAAATATCTCGTCAGACAAAGTCTGAAAAATGCTATGTATGTATTTTCTGGGCAATTTGAGAAAAATAGGAAACAAGAAAAGGCTTAAAATAAGAGAAACTAATGTTTAATAAAATGGGACAAATACATGTTGTGTTTCATAATTTTTGTGTTGAAGTGACATTTCATATTAAAAATGTATTTTTCTCAAAATGATGTTTTTCTCAGAATCTACTGAATGGATGCACAGACAGTTTTTACTGAACTTAACTGATATGTGACTATATATACTGAAGTGAGCTTTTATCCATATTCCCAAAATATTTTGCTAGAAAGCAGTTATCGTAACAAAAAATGGCAATTTTCGAATAATTCAAATTGATACTTTTACGTTGAATGTTTTTGAAAAAAAAATCTAAGAGATATATTTGAAATATCTCACTTCAGTATAAATATGTCTAATTAATATACAGACAAAAAATTTGAAGTCCTTATATTTAACAGTTCCTGAGATAAAGATACATAAAAGGACTCAATTTAACATTAGCGGTATAGGGGGAACCGACTACCTTAAATAAAAAAAAAGGGAATTTTTTTTATGGGCACATTTTTCCAGTTAAACATCTCTACAAATTCTTCTAACTGAATAACTAATAAAGCATATAAAAATTTAACATAAATGTATAAACATTTTTTTAAAAAAAACATTACAAGATTCATTATATTTTAGCAAGTGTAGCAGACATTGGATTTTTAATTTTTATTGCTCTTAGATTCTCAATGGAATTTTAATGCGAGTACAAATTTATTTTAAACAGCAGATGATAATAAAGAAATTTAATTTCCTGATTGATCACTATAAGTAATAATGATCTGCGATGCTTCATGCAGATATTAAACTGTTGTACATGCTTAGCCATAATGTTTTTATTATGTATGTGAAGCATATTACTAGAATGGATAAAGAAAAATAACTAAAAATTAAAACTAATTCAATTGTTAAATAAATTTTTTTCATAAAATCATATATATCTCTCCCTTTAGTCAAACATACTTGATGATTCGGAGAAATTTATCTCAGAGAAATACGGAAAATAGATTATTATTTCGAATTCCAGAAACATCGAGTTGAGTTGCATTTTTTACCCAACTGTTTAAGTTTAAAATGTTATTGAATTCTAAACTTTATTGATTAATTTTATAAATCTAGGAAATACCTGTAACCCTGAATAAATAATGCTGTCTTGAATGAGAAGATAAAACGAGTACTTAATAAATATAAATCTAATATTCCGTATAAATTTCCACGAATCTATTGTTTATTTTATCACTATCAGCTGAAAAATAAAAATATTGTTGCCATTTCAGAATTATGATAGCCTTTGCTTTCGTTTTTTTTTATTCACATCCCTAAAGCTTTGAATTTTTTTACCTATTTTTAATAGTACATGTAACAAAAGTTGGTATGCATTTTTGAATCAAAGCAATACTTATTTTATTAAAAATAATTGAACTCAGAATTTGTGCACTTTTTAAGAAATTTTCAGTAGGCATTCATAAAAAGAAGTATTGTACTAATACCAATCATGTTATCGCAAAACCCATACCAAACTTTTGTTATGCATAGTTTGACGTACTTCTAAATCAAATTTCATGCGTGTATGTAAACTTTTGTAAGAGGAGTAGCATTTTAAAATCCCTTCACAAATTTTAAGTTTTTTTCCTTAAAAAATTAAATGGCTATCTTTTTATGAAATTTTGAGCACAAAATCTGTTTTACATAGTATACAGACATAGGAAGCAACCAAAAAAAAAATTTGAAAATTCATAAATTAAAATTTTTTTTGCTTATATCGTTCCTTGTCCCTTAATTTTGATAAACTCTTTGAGGAATCTTACTATCCGATCATCTTTACGCAGTTATGAAATTCGAAATTTATCGCAATGTTACAAGTAGAGCAAGTCTAATGCTTTGAATCCAATGGAGATCACGTGATTGCATGTATCATGTTGTGGTAACCTCTGGTTACCCCTTACATCCGAACCCTCTTGTTTATTTGTAAACCCGGCTAGATGTGTAGGATGAACGAAATAGTCCACAGACATTATTCCAATCTAATTTGATTTATTAATTCTTATTAATGATTATAAAACAGACACACCATTCTAATTAAGGTATATAAACAATGGTAGAGTGCAGAGGTGAGATATTCTAATAAGGGGGCAATATTACAGACCGTCTACTGAATCTAAGATAGCTTAAATACGCTCAATTCCAACTACGTCACACACTAATAATCGGCTTCTACTTAATCAAGTGTACAGTACATAAATCTTTAATGCATCGGATCCTACACGGGAACTTCAGGCACTTTCTTCGGGTTGATCAAATGACGATGGCTCCACACTCTAACCTTTTATTCCACTGCTTTTCAATCTTCACTAACCACTAATCTTAACTTTTGTAAAACTCCTATTTGCACACATCTAACACATCAACTTCAGCTTGTCAACAACTACGTGTCAACAGATCACTTGTTCCCTTCCTTTCCTTCACTTTACTGCACTTAACTTAACCTCTTACTTCCCTCTCCCTCAACTCGCGAAAACTGAATTTATATAATATTCCTCATTTACATAAATCACGTATGGTTTCTCGATGAAAGTTGGTTGAAATAAATATTTTGTTTTAAAGAGATAAGAGATATTAGTAGAATCGCGTATAGATCCGTCACTATGTGACTGTCAAAAATTTTAACCAATCTGGTATTGTAGTGTAAAAATATTTCCAAAATGAAAAAAAAAGTTCTTTAAAAAAAAAAGAGTGAAGAACATTATGGTTTGAAATTAATAAACTCTCTTCCCCGCTTATGAATTCGAAATACTTCCCGTTTCTCCTTTTGTGCTGATCCCAAAGGGACTCCAGTGTATCATTGATTTCTGTAAACTAGAAGCCCTCGCAATGTTTGGATGGATAATGCGACTCAAATATTATTAGCTAGTCAGAGTGCCAAAGTGGGAAGTGATTGTCCCCCGGTCTGAGACGCAGCTGAATACCGAATTTGACCCTTAAGCGCATTACTTACCCAGGTAATCTCAGAGTGTATTCATATCAATGCTCGTTTATTTGATGAAATTGTAGAACGCGTTTCGGGAATTTGCGAACCTTCCTTGAGGGACGAATGAATAGGAAGAGGCTTGGAGTCTGTAAAATTTACAAATTCCTTTTCGGTGAGGTTTAGAAAATTCTACTTCAATAGAATGTGTACTTCATGGGAATACTATTTGTACCTAGTCATGAACATTAAACGCATTGAAAGAAGTTATTTACGTTACGTTATGTTATGTTTAGATTATTTGGATATGTTGTGAGGGATTTAATAGGACGCGCGTTCTGTAACATTTAACATTTATTCTGCATCGGAATAATTCTCATGAATTTAATGAAGAATTTTATTATCCGTTCCTTTGATGAGTACTTTTATATGAAAAATGTATTCTTTAACTATTCCATACCAACCGTAGTCCCGTTGGTGGGGTGTGGTAGTTATGAGAGGGGATGCCAGCTAAGTTGTCGTTCTCGTCACTTGACCTTGGTTGAAAATTACGAGGTCCGTCGCCAAAAGCCCTCGTGTAGCTGAACAGTGTGACGTTAATATTCACTCACTCACTCACTCAGCAAACATCGGTAAACATAGCCTAGTAGTCATGATCACGATTCGTCGTCATGAGCTCGAGTCCTGATGCCACTGAATACTTCAGGTATCGTCCTCGTTATTTTATAGAGGTTCAAAATTACGAAGTCCGTCACCAATAGCCTTTCTGCTGCTTTATAATGTGACTTTAATAAAAACATTAACCCTTACGACCAGGTAGTCGTGTTGTCATCGTCACGAACTCGTGGGCGGTGTTGTCGAGTTTTGATGCCTCTGAAAACTTGCCACTTGCTGATGAGCGTTAAATATGTAGCGGTTGAACGTCTTCAAGGTGGGTTGTGCTGAAGTTTGGAGAGCGTTGTGCCTTTGTATAGGTGTCTTCCTTGTCACTTAATAGAAGCTCAAAATTTATAAGTTCTGTCGCCAATAACTCTTACGGTGCTTTACACTGCGGCTTTTATATCAAATGAAAACTAAGCACGCCTCTTATAATAAAAATCCTGTATTTTAGGAGAATGTTATGTGTTACAAATGTTTTTGTGTTTAAATTTGTCCACATTTAAAAATATTTCCCTTATTTTCTTTCTCAAATGGAATCGTAGTTGAAGTACATTTCTCATTTGTTAAATAATGTTTATTTATTATAGACATTAGATTCAATATTTAATGTTAAATAGAAGCCTGCGTTATAACAAATACTATACGACGTAATTGAAATAATCATCCCTTATTGAAATATATTAACATGTTTCTTTAAATATTATCTATCTTTTATAGCATTATATAGCATGTTGGTGCTTTGGATTTTCTTAAATTGATTTAAATTATTTAACTATTTAAAATAAGATATTTAAAATAATATTTTGAAACGACCATACCACAAAATTCACGTCAACTATCATTTTATTTATCAAATTTGAAATATAATTTCGTTATGTATCAGTTAGTTTCTGAAAACTAATTGGTACATACAGTTCAGTTCCAAGTATTTAATATAATTATTTCCGTAAAATTATATTATTAAATTACATTTTTGTAATCATATTGGTATATTTAGGATGTATTATGATTTTATATGTCTGTCAAACGGTATTTTTATAAATAAAATTATCAACATTTCTCTGTCTGAAATTTGATGTAGTATATTGAAATTGATAAGAAATTTCTTTTTGAGTCAAATTTAATTCGTTAAATATTCGTTATAATTAATATATAGTTAAATGGTTATACGTATGTGAAGAATCTTAGTTTCCACACTTTTTGTTAATGTTTTTTTTTTTACTCGCGTAAAATTCGAAATGGAAATGTTAAAGTGTACATTCTTTTAAACCTCTTTTTTAAAAAGTAATGCATTTTTTTCATGATATTTTAATTAAGAATTATGTGTGTGTTGTATTACAAAACGTTTTCATTAAGTGCAAGACAGTAACACAAATAAGAGTTATAAAAGCAGTAGATGTCTAGAAAAATTTCCAGGATCAACGATAAGAGTATCTGACATTGGAAAGAAGAATTCAAGATCATAAAAGAGGGGAAAAAACTTCTACATACATAGTTAAATCTTCTCTTAGGATTCGATTTCTCACAGCAGTATAATCTCACACAGTCTGTACAGTAAAACAGAAGACACAGATCTTTCTAAAAAAAAGTCAGCCAGACATTGTAATAAAAACAAAAATATGAGATTAGAAGAAATCCTTTTGGAGCGAAATAATTGAACGACTTAATCTTAAAATTTTTGCTTATCATTGCTAAATATCCCGATTTTTCCCCTTCTAATTCGAAAAACAATACATGTCGGAAATAACTATAGTTAAAGCAATCTAAGGTTATGAATAAATTACGAACTATTTCTCTCTGTGCCAATGATCCAAAAAAAAAACACTGTAACAGTACTGATCATTTTAATAAATTACCCTTTTTTTAAGCATAGCTTAAGAGATATTCTTGTTTTTATTTCGAGGCTACTTAAAGTGCACAGATATTTCATATTTCGATACTTTTTATATGTATTACAAAAAATAAGTGACGAATAACTAATTTATATAATGAACACTTTGATATTCTTATTTTAAAAGCATAATTTCCATTCAACTCCACTCATGCCCATAAATTAAGGATAATTCAGAATCACACAGAAATTGAACTCTGAAATAAAAATTTCACCTGTAGAATTATCACACACATCTTGAAGAATATGCAAATTACAGGAAACCACCAGATGGCACGAATAGTACGTCACAATGACGAGAGTGTAAGAGAGGGGTATATATGGAATGGTGGCAACGAAGTAAAATTGTTCACAAGCACTTTAAAAGCCTTTCAGTGCAATAACCGCATAGTTATGGCACAAAGGAAGCATTCGGATGATTTTTTATCTGATGATTTTGCCTGCAATCGGATGATATCACCCGTATGGATTGGCCAGCATACTCACCGGACTTGAATCCAATAGAGCATGTGTGGGATATGCTTGGCCGACGAATTGCAGCCCGTCAACCTCCTCCCACCTATCTACCGGAATTTCGGAGGGCATTGCTTGATGAGGGGTGTAATATTCCCCAAGATCAGATTGATAATTTGATACTCAGCATGCGTAGGCTTTGTAAGGCCTGTATTGCATCGTCCGGGAGACTTACTCCGTAATAACCATCATACTAACCATGTGATACTGTTTTTTGTAAATAGGTTCTTTTTTGAAATTTGCTCCAGGGAGTAAAAATCGCAATTTTTATTAATTATATCAAACATATAGCATCTTTTTGCTCTTTACCTTTTGTTTAATAAATAGACTTTACAAATAAGTCAAATTTGTTTTGCTTCTGTCTCTTTCTTTGTCTGAACTTCATTATCCTTAATTTATGGACATGAGAGCAGAATTCTAGTCAGAGAAACGTTGTGTGGCTGCCTGATCCACAATAATCCCTAAAGGGAAATTTATGTGAATCTTCCCTAACCGATGGGGAATTCAATCAGTCTGTGAAGAATTTTGGTCGATTGTAAAGCTCCGATATCGGTGGTGTGAATACCCATAAAACAGAAATTTTTTAATGAATATTAAATGTTGTGACTTGAAAAATGTTTCCAAAGTGAAACATGGATTAATATTTGAACTGTGAATACGCAGCCAATACGCGACACATTGATAGAGAAATTTTTACTTTTTAACTATAATTGAATATCTGTATCTTCCTTAAAAATCTTAGGAAATCTCTACTTTGTTTTACTTGCTGGGAGAAATCATGATCATCCTGTTCAAGTTTGCGACAAGCTAAGTAGCAAAATGGCGTACATCGCACATTTTTGTACGTGAAATGCTATTTGAGTAGCTTAGATTCCATTAAGTAACATTATTTTTAATAATTTATAAAAGAGGTATCAGCGAATGCGTTAAGAAATAGGATATAGTTTTCTATATTTTGATTCTTTTGAAAAATGTAAATGATAATAATTTACCAACCTTTATTGATTTCAGGGTTAAAATATTTTTCCAAGCGTATTTTCAGGTAAGAAATGTATAATTGCAGTAAAATACGTTTAACACGAAAACGCTTAAGACAAAATATCGGTTAAAATGAAATAATACAACGGTCCCCTGCAAATTACTATGTATTTTCATGCATTCTTTTCATCTTAACGCGAAACGAAAATTGCTTAACATGAAAAGATTTTCTTTCTCGGCATGAACAAAATACAGAAAACACTCACTGCAAAGGCGAGATTTAGGAGGGGGGAAATGAAAGAGAAGTGTTTTCACATGTTTCGAAGAAAGGAGGGTAACTTTGCTTTGAAATACTCTCGGAATAGCCTGTGACATGAGCCAGTTTTGCGTTTCTAAGCTACTTTCATCCTCTACCATTAAATGATGTGAATGATGCAGAGCTCCTGTTCCCACATCATCCAAAATATGGAACATCAGGAAAAGTATGCGCAGTTATTTAGACTCACAATCCAGTGGTTAAACGAATAACAAAATGGACGATATCAAACAATTTGTTGACAATTTGATGCTAAAAAAGGCATAATACAAAAAAATTGGATTATATTAAAAAAAACTCAATGAATGCTTTGTTATCAAAAAGTTTGAAAATTTTGTATTATATTTCATTTAACTCTTATGAATATTTTTATTTCTTTGAACTTTTATTAAATACATGCATCTATACATATCTATATAAACAAAATGTACTCTAATAAACTTAATTTTGTCGAATATATGTTTTTCTCCTTTTAACGCGAAATTCACTTAACACGAAAAAGTATTTCAGTCCCCTCAGTTTCGTGTTAAACGATTTTCCCTGTATATAAGAAATAACCTTTTCACTTTCTAAGAAGATTTTTTAATTCTTAAAAATATACTTTATTGTGTGTGGCTCTTAACTTTAATTTCTTTGCATATAAATTTTTCTAAAAAAAAAACCCCATCTTTTAAATTGTTTTAGAAATTCATAATGGCATTTTCGAGTAAATTTATCGGTAAAAAAATCCTCAACTTCTCGTTATTTCGCATATTATAATATTTTATATAGAACTTTAAATATAGAATAGAACTATATAGCTTATTTATAACTCTTTCAGTATGTATAGAATTTTTAAAAATTTTTATACATTAACCAGAAGTAAAAAAAAATGATTTGCACATACTTTTACATACAAGATGCAAGATTAAGAATAAAATTATTCATTTCCATAGGATTATATATATATATTGAATTTGAACTTATTGAACTTTTGAAGAACTAAAGAGCTTAACAGATTTATTATTTTTCAATAAAAATTTTTTGTCAAATTTCAAATTACAACCTTCGAAAGAAATTCGATTGATTCACAATTTTATTCGACAACCACCAAAAACAAATGAAAAAGAATAATCGATGAAAGATAAAGTAAGCCCCGAGGCTTACTTTAATCGATTGATAATCGATAAAGGTAAGAAGCGAAAGAGAAATAAAATAATTTCGAATAAATAGGATTCATAATATATATAATGAATGTAGAAAGTAAAAATAATGTGTTGCATTATTCATTCACAGATATATATATAGTTTCGATTTTGAAATTCTGCGTAAATTTGTCCTCTTAATGGAATTGATTGGGATGAATTTTTATTGAAGGTCCGCTTCAGAAAACTCAACTTTATTTTTAAAAATGAATACATCAATATTCGTATTTTCATACCTTGAATGAAATTTTACGATTTCAAATTGTAAATTCCTTAGCGGCAAGAGTAAAATATTACAAATTTTGTTTTCTTTTTATAAATTTTTTATAAGTTTGCTATTTTAGTGTACTTTTTGTTACATGTTACTACACTATTCCAAATCTTTAGAATATTAGAGTCAATTTGTGAAGATTATCGTTTACATTGAAACATTTTATTCTGTATTTCAGGGGTAGGCCGACTTTCTAATTTTTTAAGGTGTTGCGGTACACCCATTAGCTTAGGTGTTATGAGCTAAAAATGACAATATTTATTATAACTTAAGCGTCATCGTAAGTTTCTAATGAAGGTACATATGTCATCAACACATTCATCGAATCATTTGCTTAAGTAAACACTGGCGAATTGATTGTGAAAAGCCAATTCTCCACTCTAGCTAACGTCGGTGTTTGATAAATATATTTCTTTCAATGTGCGCGGCTTAGATTTTTGTAAAGGTGGTCACCACAAAACGTCTTGGAAATCTACCGGTCGATCGCTTCCGAATTAATGCCCACCCGTGCTGTATTTGATAACGCATTTCGCATATTTTATCATTGACTACCAGAATTAACAAAGATTTTTAATGATTTAGAATAAGAGAATTGATCAGCCTTATTTTAATTCATGTAGGAATTTTGGATATTTATATATATGTATTCAAAAACTTTACAGAGGAACAATTGATAACCATACTATTACATAACACGATAATTGAATCACATAGTTACTTACGACATGATTGAATATTCATGTGATTCCTTATTTTACGATTACGAAAATATTTCTGTACTAATAGGCGTAATTCATGTTGCTCAAATGACGTGTCACGTGCTATTACGTGATCTTCATTGAACTCAAATCTGACATTTGACATGCGTACTTGTTGCTCTACTTGTAAAATTAGGATAAAACTTTTAATTTAATAATTGCATAAAAGTGTGTTCAAGTTGTAATATTCATCAAGAATTATTCAAAAGTTAAAATTAAAAAATTAATTAATAAATTCTTATACTATACGCGTGTACTTTTAAATCTAATTCATTTTCCTTACCTGTGGGCATTATTGTTATTGACAAATTTGTATTTTTTTATTAAAAGAAAGATTCGAAGCACACACCCACACGCACAAGAAACAAAAGTTGACAGCAGTTAAGCGCATGAATTGATTGGCTAGAAGAATGCGATTGCATGTATCATGTGTCTATGACGTCACATGAATTCATAAACTTTAAACTATACATGACCTCTTAAATAATGTGTATTTTGTTTATCTATATGCGTTATTATTTACAAATATATACTTTTTAAGGAATGTTTCTGCAAAAAGCAATAGTTGGCACCAGCGAAACGCATGAACTGATTGGCAGGAAAGACGTGATTATAATTATGTGACTATGACGTCAATGAGTTAAACGTTTTAGCATATCGTAATGATTCTCATCTGAAAAATAGTATACATTTATTTAATTTATCACAGGCTAATATATATTTATACAATTTATTCCTTAGTCAAATATTAGTTATTTTCTAGTTTCATAAAGTATTTTCATTCAAGGGGGTTTCTCCTCCTTTTCACAATTTTATTCTGTAGAGAGAGTGACTACCTTCGGAATCGTGGTTTTGCAAAAGCACATAAATGGATAATTGTTTCGATATTTAGGATCAGTTAAAGTAATAAATTGTTTTAAGAATATTATTACAAGAAAAAAGTATTTAAATGCTATTTTTTGGCAAAAAGGAAGAAAAAATAACACATTTTCAAAGCATTCTCCTTTTATGAAAAATGCTCATGTAATAAAAATAATAATATTATATTTATGTATTGCTAGGACTTCTATATCAGGATTGAACCAAGAATCTTGAAACTTATATTTTAGGAATTTATTTATTCATATTTTAATACATCAGAGTAGAAAATATCTCTTTTATGAGTGTCATTTTTCTAAAACTTATTAGTTAGTTTCTTATGACGGGAAGTCTTTGCTATACAGGCAAAATGTTTTTTCTTATGGAAGCATGTTTAAAAAAAAAAAGAGAAGAGTTCGAAAATATGTAATTTGTTTTCATTTTTTTGTCAAAAATTTCATTTGAATATCTGTTTTTTGTAATAATATTCTTGAAAGTTTTATGTATACTTTCTAATTCAACTGACACTAAAATAAAAAATAAATTAATTAATACTTTCTTCAAAATCGCGGTTCCAAACGTAGTCATCTTAATGGAATAGCTTTTTTTTATATTGTACAAGAGTAAAGGTGATTTTTTAACAAGCAACAGTACAGAGGGCAGGAAATATATGGGTAACTTTTCAGTTTCAAATATATTCGTTGAGAAAATAAGAGGAAAGTTTTAGCAGCCGTAAGTTGTCTCGCCATCGATACCTCAGCCGGGACGAACACTCAACGAAAGAACAAGGAATACAACACAAAAGAAAAATATAAAAATTCCGTAGGATAAAAAATGCACTTTCTGCTGCTGCAGCTGAAACGGAGACGGAAGCGTTTAAAATGATCCAAACGACGTGCTCCACATGCTGGCTGGATCCATCAGAATGTAATTTGACCCACTCTCGAAAAATGGAACACTAAAAAAAATTCCACTTCCACTCCTTTTTCGAGCGTTTTGGGACTATCGGTTGACCTTATATTTCCCAATGTGTTCTTAACCTTTCCCGACACGTTCGTTCGAAACCTTTGTTCACTTAAAGGCGAGTTCTTAGATGGAATATCACGCGCGAGAAATTCTTGTTTGTCTTCAGGTAGGGAAAATGAGGAATGAATTGCTCGAATTTCTGAGTCTTGCCGTTATTGCAATGCGATTTGGGATGGCTGGCGGTTTTTTCCTTCCTTCTTTTACAGTATAATATTTCATGAGTAGATACAGATCCAGGGAGAAGGGATTTTTTTGTATGTAGGGGCTTGTTACCATATTTCAATGAAAATTTATTGAAATATTTCATTCTGATACGTATGCATCCTTTCAATAGAACCTACTGCAGGGTTCTTATCTTAATTTTTTATTTTCTGCTGTCTTTTCAATAAATTTTCTGTGAACTTGCTAGTTCATGGATGTCTAATCGTGGATTTGAGTTTTGTTTCCACTAGCTGGCTGATGCATGGTGTCGAGGCTTAAATTTTACGTTGGTGTGGTGTGGAAATTTTGCAGTGGGGATCCATCTCTGGTATATTTGCCACTTGACTGATTTAAAGTTACAAAATCCTTCACCAAAAGCCTTGGCGTTACTTCAAAGCGCAACGTTAATAGACTATAAAAACAATAAATCAATGTTCTGATGCAAATTTTGAATTTCATTTTGAGATTATATATTTGTGTTAAATAATATATTTTGTACAGTGTAGTTGGCTATAACTTCCTTTATATGTAAGACAATTTATTTCCCAATCTTACCCAATTTATCTACCAGTTGGGTTTCGTAGACGGAATTTTATAAAAATCAAAAATATTTTGACTGAAAATAAATGATAGTTCCCAAAAAACTAAGAAAAACATGCTTTTATTGTTGAATGGTTTTTTTAAAATTTAAATTAACCATGGACATTTCCCTTTAGGTTTGTAACTTAATCTTTTAGTCGCCAAATCTGGAAATGGGGAATCGTTAATCCTGATCAGAACAATGAAACAAAAATATTAAATTATTGTATTGTCATCTGTCCTTGACGAGTGAGCAAAATTTCGAATTAATCTGACCTTTTAAAGTGGGAAAAAATGGAGTTCAATGATTCCATTATTTACAGGTGTAGCTTATAAAAGCGTGTTAAAAAGGATAATTTTTGTTTTTAATTTGTTTCAAATTATGTGTTTTGGGGCAGGCAAAAGTTTATTATATTCATGATCTTATAATAAACTAATTCACTTTCGAATTTTATTGAGTGTTTTGTTAATTTAACTCCGGTTACAGTTAAAAATATTTAACCTTTAATTCCCTTTATTTTTCTTTTATAAATACGTTACATTATTTAATAAAGACAAGTTTATCGTTATGTCGTAGATCATCTTTCAAACACGAGAAAGTTTCACGTAATTAAAAAGTCGGTGGATTGAGAAGCTCAGAGATTAATGTTAACAAATATAACAATAGTTAAATATGACAATTTTTTTTATACTGATCATTTCTATTTGACTCTATTCATACTTTTCTTACATCATACAATATACAGTAAGACCTGTATTTGTGCAGTAGATAGGGATCTCATAAAAAGAGACCGCAGAAGAAATATTCTAAAATTTCATAAATGCATATAACAAACAACTTTGTCGACATACTACAATATAATTTGTTTTATGTGGTGGAGGGGGCCGCATAAAAAAAGTCGCACTTAGAAAATACGTCAGTTATTTACGAAATTTGTGAGAAAATATTTTCAATCAAACAAAATAAATAATAAATTATACACGGAAACAGTTTTAAACATTTAACTTCTCATTGTATATTTGGAGAAGTTTTCAAAATGCACATACATAATTCACTGCTACTCATCGTAATCCAAATCGCACATCTTTTTGTGTCGAATGAGTTCAAAATTCCGTTGGTCGGTTGCTTGTGAATGTCGCGATAACCACAGAAATGTATGATCGAAGCTATTTTTGGAATTTCTGACTCCTTGCAGAATTAGTATATGTTTTAAGAAAATGCTTTTCCGTTATGTTATAAAGTTGGATCCCCGCACATATTTTATTCTCTCTTAAAGAATCCGGCTTCATAATCTATCAAATTATTTTTAATGCCACTGTCATTGAAAGTTTCGTCTTTAACCAAGCGCTTTGAGAGAAAGCAATTGAACATGTTTTGTCCGGAAACTGCCTTTAATAAATCAACAGAGGTTCTTGAAATGTATATGTGTATATTGATAGAAAACATTACTGTGGCACTAAAGGCGTTGAAATTCATATACCGCATAAAAAAAGATAGCACAAAACAAATCGCATAACAAAGGACCGCACAAAAACAAGATCTACTGTTCACTCTTTTTAAAAAAATGCACCATTCGGAAGGTGAGCCCTCGTTCAGCTGATAAATTTCCTGCAACAACCCTTCAGCACTTTTGCACAACTGTCAATGCTCCTACAGCAAATTATTCGATTTTACCAGCCAGCTTGTGGAGTCCCGATTATGCAACGCAGTCGTCCAATTTGTAGGGCAAGGCCCTTGACAACGTCTCAAAGATGTTATTAGTAACGTCTCAGAAAATTGTAACGTCTACAACAAGGAAAGATAAATAATAAGCAATTATTACCAGTATTAGTGTAAGCAAAATTCTTATTACTTGGCCTTAAAAATGTTATCATTTGCGTATTTAGTATAAATGGGTTTGCATGCGAATTTTTGAAATGTTAGGATAAGGAGGGCTGAGGTAACGAACATATAATTAGTTATGCGATTCTCAGACTTTGAGGCACCCCCTCCTAGGGGATAACCCTACGTGGGGGGGCGATCATACTGAAAAATCAAAAATGTAAGTTTATTTAAAAATTATTAATTGAAAGGAAGCAAAACAAGATACATTCTGACATAGTGAAAAATAAAATATACAATAACACTAATATAATGTTCTTATAAATGCATCAATACTGCCCAATGTATTTGATAATTAATTTATTAGTACTAAATTTAGAACAAGTTTAATAATTAATAGTGAATCCAGTGAGGTGGTCTCACAGAACGGAGTTTTTCAAAGGAAGATTTAACATTAGAAATTGACACTCTAAGTACAATAGGTGCCCAGGCGGTTGCACATATGTCCACGAAAATGCCAAATGCGATGGATATAAGTTTGAGCGCAACAGAGCCAAGATTATTTGTCAAATGTCATTTGTACTTTAAGAAAAGTATAATTGAGAAAATAAATATTTTCTTAAAACAAATATTATTTTGTAATCTGTTCCAATTTAAAAATTTTAAAGGAAAAGAATCTCATGATACTTATTCTACTATACTTTAAAGTAGCTTATTATATATCTATACAAATTAAAAATAACATACACAAAATTTAATACTTATTTTGATAATTTCTATGATTTATAATTAAGGTCGTGTTGTAGCTTTAGTGTCAAAGTGTATTATTATTGCATTCAATTCACTGTTATTGTATGGAGGGTGATGAGAGAAAATTATGATTGAAAATCAGTTCGCAAATATTGAAAATTTATGAAGCACTGCATAAAGGAGGTGTGTGCAGACTTTTCCAGGGTGCGGGCTACTTCTAATTTTTTTAAGGAGATGTGGTCCACCGAGTGTCAGTGGCGCACACAAGGGCGGGGAGGGGATCCACGGGTCCGGACCCTTATTCATAATCCTTCATGTTTTTCTTATTCATTATAGCCCCATGCATATAGCATATGAAATGCAACTAAGTATTTGATATTAGAATTTTTTTTTATTTATTGTTCTTAATTATATATTCAGTAATTTATTTTTTGCTATTTTTTGCTCCCGACAATCGACAAAATCAAAAAAATATGTTTGACTGCGTATTGGGGTATGATACGAGAATGGTTGACCTTCAACCCTCGACTCCTTCCCTTTAAAGATTCTTGTGTACGCTACTGCCCAATGTCGTAGGTGTGGTGAGGTGAGGAAAAGGTTATTATTATAACTTAATAGTAAGTACGGAATATGTACCTTATATATATATATATATATATATATATATACCCACAGAACTAAAATAAAAGAACAACACTTTTAAAATCGCGTTTAAAGCAAAGCGCAAGATACAAACTTAATAATAATAGCCCCAAATATAATTATATCAAATGATACATTTATTTTGAAACAATTCAAAATATATTTTAAAAAAACAAAACATTTTTATCTAAAGTTAGTTTTTGTTGTTATAGTCAGTAGAAGGCTCAGTCTGTGTACTGTCAGCCAATCTTGAATTTTCCGTATATAATTACTAAACGTAAAATTTTTAGGCAGTCACCTCAAAATGTCTTGGTTGTCCACCGGTCGATCGCGATCGACATAATTCCCACCCCAGCTTTAAAGTATGTCTTGCAGTCCGGTGATATGATTTGAATATGCTGGAGTTTAAAATTCTCGTATCAAATGACGTATGAAGATTTTCTGTACTTGGACGTTGGAGAGTAGATTTTACAGCTCAGGCTCTCAAAATTATTATTTACCTCTGATAGTTTTCGTATTAAAAAGATCCTGCTTCTAACGTGTTGTTTCTAGTTTGACCGTGAAAAAATCAATCAATCAAAAATGGTTTGTTGGTCTAAATCAAGACGCGGACTCGATTCTTGATTCCACCGGAATCCTAACATGTGGAATAATCAAAACTATTACAAGTTAATGAATGTAGATCTTAAATTTCTTACGCTGAATGATGAGGAAATCACAGGAGTTCTGAACCCATCCTCGTCAATTGACAGTCATTCCATCATCTATAGAGCCTTCCTCTTAATCTAATAAAACGTTAATAAAACTGAGCAAAAAACATTTAAATCCATATTGTGTTGTTGTTAATGGCCATCTGTGTCTGACGTAGTCAGATCGAGGGGCATGAAATTCATCATGACATCGGGCTAGATTGTACGTCTGTCGTTAGCCGTAGCTTTAAACACCATGCAGGTGACAGTACGATTTGGCTCGGTTCCGCCCCAGTTTTGAGGGAGAACACCCTGAGATTAGTCAGGGGCCTCCCATCTCTCATCCCCTTCCACCAACCTCACGAGAGGACTTGCGACTCGACGGCTATTTAGAGTACCCCCATTACCACGAAGGGGCATTATACATTTACAAGCATCCATTCCTTCTCCGGGATTCAAACCCAGGCCCTACGGCACAGCAGTCAGCGTTGCTAACCACTATACCGGATGGGCGACATTTAAATCCATAGTGTATTAAAGTTAAAAATTGTGAATATACGGTTGAAATTTTCCTTCGTATTTAGTGATATAGATAAATGAAGTTTGATTAATATTAAACTGCTTTTTTATGTATGAAAAAACCCATTTCCAAATATTTTTATTCTATTCTCCCGCACATGCAAATGCGAACCAAATTTTTTATTTTACTTGTTATACCTTATTTGTTATGGTAAATATATTTCCTTGGGGTATTTTAATTTAAATAATTGGATTGCAATGAACCACGAATGTCAAATTTTTGCTGTATTTACAAAATATTACTTCACAATCACGTTTTTCGGTATTATTTGTTCTGTAATTCAAACACAGATGCAACAGAATATAGTAGGAAAAAAAGAGAGACAGATAAATCTATTTAAACCTTAATTAGAAAGAGATCCGTCTCTTTTCGTACTTACAATCACCTCTGTTCCCAAGATTTGTTGCCACAAAATAACGATAAAAATTTCCCAGCCGATTTCCAAAGAATAAATTTAATAAAGAACCAAAGCATCAAAGTGAGACGTCATTTTCGTTCGAATGAAAAAATCGATGAGGCTGGTAATTTATTTAGGATTAAAATTTGATTAGTTTTTAACGACTTTTGTAGAATTTTTTTTAAAAAAAGAAACCATCCAATTTTTATGAAATTGCTGAAATGATAGATTGTAGATTTATTAGGGGTTAGTACACGTGATAAGAGCTATTTGTTATCCATTTAAAGCAGAAGGAGAAAGGAAATTTTATTTTGAAAAAAACTATTTTAGCTTTTCTCGGTTTGTTGCACGGTAGTTACGTATAAACGTATGCAAAACAAATGTGATTGAATCTATCTTTAAATATTTTAAGAAAGGTTTTTTATTATTTTTTTTAAAAGACATTTTCTTTCCCGCAAAGATTTGAATTTGAATGTACTTTAGAAAGTTTTTTTTTAAAATTTGGTTTTGTAATATTCTAGTATTGTTGGTACAAGGAAAATACGAAGGGCGAAATATTTTGTGTGCTGACCTTAAGAATCTCAATTTTTACGAATGTGAGACTTTACATTTAAAATGATGCGATCGGAATATATTTTAGAACATTTAACTTTATCTTCCTATTATTAAAAATATTTATTTTGTATAGTTTTCAGTTTTGTTTTATTTTCTTCATATACAGAGAGATTGAAAGTTTTCAATTGTTTTAAAAGCTATCTATTCTTATTTTCTAAAGCTTTCAAAGTGGAAGATAATATATATATATATATAGAAAGCTGTCTCATTTCTTATATTACTTTTACAATATTCTCAACATACACTGATCTTATAAAGAGTTATTTATTTTACAAATGCCGAATATATTAACACCTAAGCCACTAGTTTACGGGCTCCCCAATATTTCTCAACAATATCCTCACAAGAAAGTGCAACATAATTGTTCAAATGTTCCCTGGTCTTAGCTTGGTCGGAGTCACACACAAAACAGTTGGGGGAGTCTACCCCTCCAGTTTTGTAGATCTGGTCAAACAAGCAGTCGTGATTTTACATAGATTGTGAAAATTAAAAATATCAAATGAATTTCACAGAAATGACTACTATAATTTTGTAAAGATAACTGAGGGGTTTATTCCTAACAAAAATACAAAAACATATCAGTGTTTTTTATCCTTTATTTTCACAATATCATAATTTTTATATCCACTATATTTAGTTCATTAAGTTGTAGTAAAATTTTCATTATTTCATCTACATAACACACTAAATGACATTGAAAACACAAAGGGAGAGAAAGAGACAGCAATGAACAATAAGTGATATTTGCTTTGAAAAGATACTCATAACACAGAGCGAGATTAGCATCTGCTCAATAAGTTGTAGGACCATTGTGGACATCGATACACGAAGCATCAACTGTAGATACAGAGTCGATGAAAGTAAAGATGCCGTCATGAAGAATGCTTCTTCATTCCCTATTAATCATTTGATCTCACAATTGGTGAGATATCACGGGAAAAAGGTGTCCAGGAATGCACCTATTAATCTTGCAGAGCTTATTTGCTAGGGCGTGCACTGTACCGTTGGGTGTTATCCTGTTGACAAAGTGCATTGGGAACCCCCGAAAGAAGGAGAGTGTCACCGACCTCAGCACAACACTATCTACCAATGGCTGGATCGTCATATTGCCTGCCTTGGATATGAACTAGAGCTGACCATTGTCCTATGGGACCAAATCATGATGCCACATTGCCGTGAAGTTCGGCTTTCCAACTTTGTGTTCGTTTTGGACATGTCACCACGACGGTGCCACGTACAAGACAACTGTAGTTATAAACAGAAAGATGCCTCGTCTGAGAACACTGCACTGTGCAATTCTGTCGTCTACATTATTCTTGCCCTATACCATTACAAATAGAGAGTTCTTGGCTCAATGGCAATCTTAATCGACGTCATGAGGGCAGTCCACTACGAAAAAATTGATGTGCTATGGTTTTGGTCGATATAGGAATATTAAGAATAATCTGCATATGCTATAAATTGTTGGTAGAAATGATCTGTGGGGCTTCCACTCTTTGTTGGAGGAACCATTCACATGTGCTGATGTCTCTTTCCGGGTCGGCTCCCCCTCAAATTTGCCATATTTCCTTGTTCCAACCATATTTGTTACATCTTGTACTGATGTATGAATTAATATGTCCTTTTCAGTTCAATCATCAAACTCCTCATAAAATCTTCAGTCTGTTGGAATTACAGTCATTTTCGGTAACTTGACTTTTTGTGCTATTACACATAACCTCTTGAGAGAAGAAAGAATTTTCACAATGTTTTTCCCTGATAGAAATAATGACACGGATATCGTCCATTCTGTAGATATCTTTCTTTTTGGGGGATATCTATATTTTGGTTGAGTGCCGATGTTACTACAAAGCTGGTCACTTGTGTGAAAACCATATTCAAGTATTTAGGAGAACATGATGAAAGTCTCAAAGTGTTTTTTTCTAATTTTCAAGTAGAGATTTGGACGGCATTCTGGAGTCTGGTCTGGTCCGTAAGCTAGTCTCTGGTTTTGTTATTTCACCTCTTTTTAAAGGTGAATTATGTTATGCTTTCAAATAATGGTTTTTGTTGGGCTTAGGCAGGATTACTATTCAGCAATTCGTCCTTTGTCACCTCTTGTGGGGTGGATGAAGTTGTAAATTGGCGTGAAGTCTTCACAGATTTTTTGCAAGCCTTAACCAAAGTAAGGTCAAAGGTTGACTTGCCTTAGAATTTATGTGTTGGCATTTTACTCTTCTGGATACTTTCCCGCAGGAAACTAAATGACCATTGGAAATAATTAGTTACTTAACAGGAAGTCGGTCCTCTGTACTTTCTATGCTACTTCAACGTAGAGCTGCGTGTTTCACATTAATTGCATTCCTCTGTTAGCTTTGCAACCAAAGTCTAGCCACTTCTTGAAGCTGCATCTTCAATGTCATATATTGTATTATGATTTAATATCATTGTGTGTCTTTGATTTGGTAAATAAAATTATAAATCTGCTTATGATTGACATAAATTTTCATCTTTTAAAAGCCATTTAGACTCTGATGAAACAAAGAAAATGAATTCCATAAAAAAATTTTTTTTGACATTTAATCTAAGATTTTTAATTTTCTCAGAGGAAAAGCATCTCTAAATTTTTACTTAAAAATACATTAACCACCTGTAATTTTTATCTGTTAATTAATTCCACTAACGAAATATGCCATCAGATGTACTTGATAAATATTTAGCAAAAATCAATTCAAAACGTGAAATAATGGAGACCAGATCATTTTCACTTGCCTTTCGAAAAAAGCCACTGGACCGATTCTTCCAAATAAGGTCTTGAAAACTCGCCGCAATCATGTCTAATTGCCTCCCCCTCTGCAACAGGCACATTCGAAAGATTGATACTGTCCGAGGAAAATGGCGCTCACGTTTCTCGTTTGTCAAAATTTTCGAAAGCAGGAACATTGTGGGAATATAAATCAAACTTTTCTCAATCAATTAGTGTAGAGTAATTAACAATTGCGGTTGTGTAAAGAACTGTGTGCCGTGTTCTGTGATGAATTATACTCCACGGGGGGAGATATTTGTAAGCACAACAATACTGTGGAACCTTAAATTGATTACTTCATAGCTTGAAAATGAATTATGTTTAAAATAACTTTAAATTGGCAACGTTTTGATTCTAATAATTTATGTGTAAGTAAAAAGGTTATTAAAATCAGTTGTATTTGTTTACATTTATCACTTAGGAGCAGTATATTAATAGAAATTTTGTTGATAATTAACGTTTAGGTTCTCGTCCCCTGATATTCAAGAATTTATTTCTTTTGATATACTGGAAGTTCTTTATTTTTTTGTATTTGTGAAAGCCTCTTCTGATATCTTGGTTAGTGTATACTTTGTGATGTGGTACAGCAATTACTTTACAGTATTATATATATTTTTTTTATTTTCCTTTTGCGTTAATTCTTCTAAAGTTATTTTAAATTTGGAATCTTAACCGAATTATTACTTGAATTTATATTTTATGTAAAATAACAATGAATTATGTTGTATGCTAGAGAATGTATTTGTAAAATAAGCGTTTTATATGTTTTATTATTCATTAGACTTAGTATGAAAAAGATATAAACATTTAAATTTTCCTTTTTTAAAAAAAAATGTTTCACACTATTTAATTATAATTCTAAACTTAGTAAAAAAAATCCATTGAGAGAATTGAAAGTATAGATTTGATTCAATATCAAATACTCTATTACATAAAAAAAAATTTTTAAGTATTTTCTGGAACACATTTTTCATTTTTCAAAGCAATTTACTTTTTAGCAAAGCTCAAGCAAAAGAAAAATACCTTGTAAGCAATTTTTGTTAAGTGAAATTCTATCTTTTCTGAAATTAATTTTAAACCGTATCATTAACAGCAATAACACTTGTTTCAGGTCACCGTTATTAGTTCTTAATATTGCTTTTCTCATAATTCATGGGTGGTGTTAATAAGTTTCATCAGAATACTCAGGTAAATCCCATCCTCTTGTGAAATGTCTCAGAACTTAAGGTGAAGGAGCTTTTAAATCTCATCATTTTTCAACCGAACTTGCAGTTAAGCCCCTCTGCGCTCTGTCGCTAAACACTGACCGCCTCTTCCTCGTCTTTTATTGGCGCCACTTGATCGAGGCGCTTCCACAAAGTGAGTCCAAAGCGTCCAAACATGAATTCGGATTTGCACAAAGGGCCACCGGACATCAATGCCGCCAGAGAGGATTAGCGGCCGAGAGGGGAAGCCAGTTAATTAGTTGAGTTATTTATCAGCGGTGAATTAGGGGGAATGGTGTAATAAATAAGTCAACCATGCTTCTCTGCTCTGTCCAAAGCTCCCCCTTTCGATTGGGCTGGCGCGGAGATTAGAGCTTCTTCAAACGGGACAGCATCCTTTGTTCCGTTCTAAGTGTTAGAATATGCTTCATAATAATCTGACTGCTGGTGAGTTGGGTATCGGTTTTAAATGCTCTTTTAGCAGGGAGATGCCTTTGATCAGAAAATAATACGCGATATGTTTACCAGAAGTCGGACGCCAGTTGTGACGCTTTATCGGACTTGTAAAAGGAAATAGTGGAGATTAAATTCGGTAAATATGGTGGCTTGTGCGAGATCAAAAGGGCATGGGATTAGGAGTTTGTTGCTAAGTTGTTATAATTAAATTTTGAAATGAATGAGAAATGATTAAATTTGGGGCCCAAGCCAAGCTGTTTTGTTAAAACATGCATGCGCTTCGAGTGTGCATGTGAATAAATCTGTTATTAGAATATTTCAATGGAATCACGAGTATTTGTATGGATTTTCTGAAGGAAATAAGTGGCATATTGTTGCGAGTTTTGGATAATTAGTGCTTAATTTTATATTTAAATAGTGTAAGTAATTTAAATCTGCATGCTTAATAAGTTAATATTGCTTTCTATTGTATTTGTCTTGTGATACAAACTGTTACATTCGCAAGCAACGCCATTTCTTATATTATAATGGTATTTCAATAGGATTTTGGTGAAATATCAGCCAATTTGGCATCATTTTTGGCGATCATATAGATCAGTGATTCCCAAAGTGGTCCAATATGGATCCTAGGTGTCTATGACGGCATGTAAGAGGTTAACGTCAGCGAAAAAATAATGTGGGGGTCCATGAGGTGTAAATGGGGGTCTACGATAGCCTAAACCAGATCGTGACTAATTTTAAAAGAAAATTTAATCAAGTGTAAACCAGATTTACCTATTTAACAGCTTTTTTTACTAAATTTACTGGGATTAATTTGCAATTACAAGACGACAGCATAAGTTTTATTAAAAAAGGACCATCAATTCAGTGTTTCTTACCAGAATCAAACTAAAAGAATATAAAACTCGACGTCACGAATTTTAACAGTTTCGCAATTTGTCACACACAAATCTGCCAGAAAAAGGACGTTTTAACCTATGTTCAACATTTAAATGCCCTTTATTTAGATTTTGAAACTAGGTTTGAGAATGTCTTAACTATATGGTAATATCACGGTAATGAATTCATGTTGTCACATTAAAAATAAAAATGTCTGATCACAAAAAGAACTGATTTTAATAGCCCTAACGAAAATTTTAAAGTAAAGTTTAGAAAGAAATGTCAGCAAATTTGGCTTTAAAAAGATATACCTGTTATTTATCCGAAATATGGAACATCTCAAGAAAGTTTTTAATTGCTTTTCGCAGAGAGGAGGAATTTCAGCGCGCTTGCTAAACTCCGAAATAAAAACAGAAAGAAAAAAAGAAAGATTAGATACTACAAACCAAGGAGATTAAGGGTTAAATCTGAAAAGATTACGGCCAAATGTTGAAAATTTATTTTTGAAGCAACAGATTCATCCCACCCATTAAAAATATTTGTTATTTTATGTAACAATTTTTTCATATATTAATTAAATTTTAATTTAATTAATGAACACGTGTTTCTTTTTAAACAATCTACTTAACTACAGGTAGAAAAATAAAATTTTTAAAGTCAGTAGTGCTGTAACAGCTATCAAAAGACATTTAAGTTGATAAATTTGCAAAAATTTAATAATAGGTAAGTAGGGGTCTACACAAAACCGAAAAACATGTCAAGGGGTCAAAACTTTTTTGTCTATGAGACAAAAAAGTTTGGGAACCTCTGATATAGATGCTTCTCGAAATTACTAGAGTCTTATGACGTCATGACCTATAACATAAGTGGATTGTTCCAGGAAGCAGTCGAAAGTAGATATGCAGACTGTAAATAGAGGTCGCTTCCTGAAATCAAAGGTTAATTCTACTTAAGCATTTGAAGTAGAATTAACTTGATGTGTCTGATAGTCTTTTTAATTCACTCCTTATGTGTCTGTCTACGATTGAGAGGTTGTTTGCGGAAATCTTTATTATAATGTTCCTGTATTTTTAGTCATTGATAGTTGTATCTGAGAGCTGTAGAGTGTGTGAAAAATTTCTGAAACTTGTGTGCAAGTTTTACTCTTGTTTATCCTGTGTATTAAAGACTGTTTTCGTCAAAAAATTGCCTTAGTATTAAGTCTACGAATCCCGATCTACCCATCAGTATGTACCGTATATTCCGGCGTATTACTCGCATCTATGCTTTCAAACTACTTATTTTAAAAGTTTTTAGGTAACTTCGCCTTGTAATACGCACCTTCCTTTTTCTACGAAATAGACTGAAGTGTGTGTACGCAGTGTTCTTATCTTTGGAAGTCATTTATTATACTTAATATTGTACCAGTATTTTAAACAATGGTATACTAGTAAATATCAAAGTGTGAAGTGCAAGAAAAAAATCGTTAGAAACTATGTGGATGTTAGAATAAAATTTAAAAAAAAAACATTCACAAAAAGAGGCTAAATGCGTAATGCCAATGAAAGGATAATAAAATAAAGAAATAATTCAAAAGATATTTAGAAAAATGCTGAATATTTAGTAATCTAGGTTGAATGGAAAATGGTTATTTATGAATTCGAGTAACAATGATGGTGAAGCAGAAAAAGAATTCATTGATGTATCTGAAAATGAATAGAAATAACTTTTCATGTTCTCCAATCATGGAAGTTCGTACAATGTGTCTTATTTTTTTAAATAAACAGTTTTAAGAAAATGCATTTTAAATAAACAGTTAAGCATATATATGGCCAAATGTAATTTTTAATGCTCATCTGCTCTTTATTTTTAAAGCTATTATTTTTATATCCGGCGCATTACGCGCATCCGTAAATTTCGATCTTATTTTTTGTGTTAAAAGCGTGCGTTATACTCCGAAATATATGGTATGTAAAAAGGTTTAATGCTGTTTTGTTAAAAAAAAATTTTCTAATGTTTTAATGATTATGAGGAATCATAAAGCCAATATTCATTTTTTGAAAACGTAGCATAATTATAGATTTTAGGATTTACAACTAAATATCAACCAAAAATGCTTATTTTTTTAATATGAAACATATTATACCAAGAAATACAAAATAGTATTAACAAAATGAAGTACACACGGATGAAAAATTCAAATAATTTTAGGTATCCAAATACGCTTAGATTTTTTTAATAGCATACTAAAACACTATAAATACTTTTTTAGGTATCAATATCAATTAATACTTAACCAGAAATATTTAACATAAATTATCAAAATTTTAGAAAAATCACAATTATTAGCAATTTTTTTAAAAAAACCCTTTAAGCAGTTGGAGAAAACTGTTATAAATTTGTATCAGCGAAAGAAAATCACTAAAACTACATACACTGACCTCGAGATTTTTCTAAAATTTTTATGTTTTATTAAAATGTATAGAAAATTTTTCGAGATAATAGAATAAATATTATAGGCAGTGTAGCATACTTGTTAGGCTCTTGTTGAAAAAAGACCTTCAAAAATATCAAGGTATTAAGAATAATTTATTACTCTTTCTGAAAAATAATATAAAAATTAGGTTCAAAAAATTTCAAAGAAATACATTTATAATGTTTCGAATTATTGGACTCTCCATGATAGATTTCGAACAATTTAAATGCCCACTTCTGGTAGAGTTAAGACCCACTTCCAGTTTTTCCAATTTTATATAATTTTTTTCTAACTCGATCCTATGTAACGTAGAAACAAAGTAATATTTGTCTTGGAAAGCCGAACGATTTTTCTATTCCAGAGGAAAGTAAATAGTGGTACTCGAAAAGTTTTGTTGCTGCCCTCCAGGACGCATTTTGTAATACAATTTACAAGGTTGTGGTACAAAAAAAACGAGACTAAGTGTGTAGCTTGAAAAAAGAGTGGAATTGGCAACAACTGTTTTCATGACGTACGCCACACACCTCCTCTATCCATGTGTTTAGTTTCGCCTTAATCGATCACGCCAGTTTGGAGTTTTGCACCATTGAGTGAAAACGTGTAACCATGTTCTGCCGGAAAATATCGAATCAACATAAAGTTTCTTAAGAAACTAGTGAAATCAGCCACGAAAACATTTCAAATATTAAGCGAGGTTTATGGTGATGAAACTTTATCTCGTGCACATTTGTTTGAATGGTATAAGCGGTTTTCAGGTTGATGGGTCAGTGTGGAAGATGAACTTGCTGCGCACCCAAAGTCAGCGATTACAGACCAAAACATTGCCAAAATGTGTGATATGAGTGTATTTCCAGTCACAACAGTAATCAGACTGTTAATGAACATTAGAATGTAGAAGTACTTAAGACTTTGTGAAAAAGGTTTAAGGGAAATACAAAGCCAAAATTGATCAGTGATGGTAGATGGCTGTTGCACCAAGACAATGCACCCGCTCTCACAGCCCTATGTGTCAAGCAGATTCTGATAAGCAAAAACATTACTGTGATTGGGCATCCTCTTTATTCACTTGATTTGACCCCTCACATACGAGTTTTTTTTTCATTTTCTACAGTTAAATCTTGCTTAAAAGGAACCCCTTTTACCTCCGTTGAAGAGATTCAGGCAAAAACAAAAAAAACTCCTAATGGGATTTCCAAAAACCTAGTGCCAGAACTGTTACCAGCAATGGCAGCACCGAATGCAGAAATGTGTGAATACTGAAGGGAACTACTTTGAAGGTGATACTATCATGGTGTAATGATGGTTGGGTTTCTTCAACCATCCGTATATGAAAGTTAAAAGAAACTAGCCCTAGTAAAAACAACACAATTTATTTACAAGTTTCAACAACCTAGCAAACTTGAACAACCAATATTAAGGATTGCACCGTAAACTAACCAAGGGAGCAAGAGGGAGGTAGACGATATATGTTAATTTAGTATAAATTTAATGACTTGCTTTAATCCAACGCTAATCCAATTCAAATATCAAATAGACCAATCATCAATCAAAAATATTAAGCAGATAATTTACTGCACACCTTCGTCGAGTTTTCTATTATCTTACATTAATCCTCACTGCTATCCTTTAGCTTCTAAGCTATCTCTCCATTTCGAATCCGAAAGCTAATACTTAAATAAACGACATAATTTACATATACCACGTCTTCTTTGGGAGGAAGTTTTCAATTAATAATATTTACAGAAGGTAATTCCCCTAGAGGATTAATAGGAGGAACGCGGATAGATCCGTTACGACGAAGAATTGATTCTGTAAGAACAATGATTTAATGGATTAGTCTCGCTTTTTTGTGTTACATCTCAATGAATGAAATCATTTAGAAAATATGTAACACCCCTATATCTTCCGCTTCCACAATGTAGCCCTCGAGCCTAAGCAATTGTATACTCATATTCTATGAAATTAAAAAAATAACCCAAATGTGTGTTTCGATTGAAATTCGTCACTTCAATGTGTTTGGATACCTTAATCTAATAAAGTAAAAATGATCCCAAAAGAAAGAATAAAAACGAAAACTTCAAATATATTTTGCATTTATGAGCTAACAAGGCCCGAAAAATGATTTCGCTCTTTGAATATCGGAAAATTTCATTAAATATAATACTTTCTGAAAATAAAAAAAAAGTGAAGTAGAAAATGAAAAAAGTTGTTACTTTTTTCACTACTCGCATAAGAAAATTTGGAGTTTTAGATTATGAAAAAGATACTTGTGTTCTCCGACGCTGTTGGAAATAGAGAGAGAGAGAGAGAGAAAGTAAAATTCTTCAATATATTCACACACTTGTGGCGTGCAGGTAATAACAGATTCTCTGGCAGGAACCACGAAACACACACCTCTCGAAATATACACGTGTTTCCCCGATTGCGAAGAGTGAAATAATAATCGAAACTGCGAAACATAAAATCGATGAGGTTAGAGAGAAAGACTTAAACAGTAAGAAAAAAAGAACTCTTCAGTAAAATGATACTTTCCAAACATGACGATTACTTTTCAAAAGGTTCTATTTCCAAGAGTAGTTTGGAAGGAACAAAATAATAACAATAATAACAAACAAAAAAGAAACGCGTCATTTCTTTGAAATGTATATGCATGTTCCTAAAAAGGCAATCTGTGATGATGATGAAACTATTTCTCTCCTTTCACGCGACACAACCGAGTTCTAGTTTCAAAAGCTACAAACCACCGATGGAGATTGCTTTTTTGCTATTGTTTGCGTCTCAGATATTGAAAATTGTTGGGGGGAAATATCCCTTATTAGGACGGGTGCTGATACATCGTTTTTTTTATTTCAAAGAATTCTTATTTTCTGGAAAAATAATATATTAATAAAATGGTTGTGGAATTGGTTTCCTCCTTATGTAGTATAATTGAAAACAACTAGGTGAAAAGTGTTCAACAAATTATGGTCTCAACCAATTTTAAAGAGATGATCTTGAAGTTAATGACATATGTTTTCGGATGCTATAAAAAGGGGAAAATGATAGTCAGAATTGAAACCAATTTTTCGAAATCAATTCACATTTATAATGTCGATTCATTTTTAAAATGCTTGTTAAGGTATTCGGACTCATCCGAAGAATTTCCTTAAATATACTTACTAAAATATTACATAAATGCCTTCTTAAGTATCAGTACCAATAAATATAAATACTTAACCAGCATTATTTAATAAAATTTACAAAAATCACAAAAGTATGTGAAATAATAGGAATTTTTAAAAAAAATTTTAAGGCAGTTTGAAAAAAAGAAGTAAACTTATATCAAAAGTCAATAAAATAAATTACTCGCATTTACCAAGTGGATGTACTAAAATTTTTTAATATTTTATTAAAATGTAAAAAATTTAGAGCTGATCGAATAGATTTTATATGAAATGTGATATATTTATGAAACTACTATTGATACAACAAACCCTAACTCAAAATTTCACAAATACGGTAAGTATTATTTTAGTACATTACCTAGAAAATAATATAAATCATTGATCATCACCACGTGTTCGGATACCTTAAAAAATCTTCTGTGCTGAAAAGGTAATACGTTTTAGAAGTATATTTGAAAAATTATGAATTAAGTGGTGATTTAAATTATTACTTTGTCTAATACGGAATATCATTTATAGGTTAGCAAGTAAAAGTGCGAAATTTATAAAATTGAAAAGCTTAAGAAATCCTATACAGCTAGATATTGAGATATTTTTATGTAACTGCTAAGAAATGAATATTACATCTGTGGTAAGCACGCGCCAGTAATTGTCATTGTTTCTGCTGGTTGCTTCTATTTTGTTGCGTTGAGTGGCAACAGCAGTTTTATACGTGCACGTTCAACATTTGCGCTTGATATATGGAAAGAAACTATGTATATCGGAATAACGCAATTCTTTTTTCATAAAGCTATAAAAAACATTAATTTTTTAAATTGAATTTCGATTTGAAACAGAAGCATTGAACAGCTTTGTTGATATTAAAATTCAGTAGATGTCAGAGGATGGAAAATAAATACAAATCTTAAAAGGGATTAATCGAGAAAATGACTTTGAATTCCTGATTTGTGTGGACGAATCCTAACTTAACTCATAGATTTAAAAAATTATTTAAAAAAATTGTTTTTAAACTAAGTTAAATATTCAACACATAATTTCTAAATATTTAGTTGAAGTAAATGTCAAGGAAATAAATATTATATCAAGGAGAAATTTAATACTTCTTAAAAAATGTTTTGTAATAATTATTAGTGGTTCAAGAAATACTATGTAATATTATGTTTTACCTAAAAGTAATTTTTTTAAAAAATATTTTTATAATAAAATAAGCATTTTTCTAAAATGTCCTAGAAATTAAATTTAGTTTGGATAAAATTATAAATTTATACTTGTTTTACGAAAGCTTTACGTAAATTTTCCCTTTATTATGATTTTTTGCTTATGAGTAATAAAACAATTTATACAAAATATTATTTACCTTTAATCCATTAGTCGAGATAAATGAGAGACAGATGTTAAAATCATTAATGGTGCTGATCAGAAAGTTTGGCTTGTCGGCTTAATGCGGCATTTTAACAGTCCTTTAAATTATTTTGCAGAATTGTCTACAAGGTGGGATCATTAAGAGGCATGAAAGATCCCAGAATATTATATTACTAAATATTTGGAGTAAAACAATAACACTGTTTTTTGAAGTACTCCCCACCCCACCTGTAATGGACTTCTTGCAACATTCATTTAAGCGTCGGAAATTGGTTTAAAAGACTTATACATTACTGAACTTATTTACATTGACAATAGTAGCCTACATATCTAAAATGTCGTAAAAATTCGCATTGAAGGTCACACACAGTTACTGGAGATTTTAATTTTCAAGCTCACAAACGCTTCTTAAAAACGTACTAAACTCGTAACGCTTCTTAAACTCGTACTAATTTTCTTCAACCTGTATACTCTTTTGATTTTTCACAGGCACCGCGATAGCCGAGCTGTCCTAGCCGAAAATTCGTGGCCAGAACTGGCGAATCGAGGGTTCCACCCCGTGCTCTGAAAACCTGCTGTGTAAAGTAGTGCGCGTTAAATCTGTCTGGGCTCAAAGTCCTCATGTTGTGGAAGTTTGGAGAGTGAGGTGTCACAGTTGAAGTCGCACCCTCGTCATTTGACCCTCGTTCAAAATTACGAGGTCCGTTACCAATTTCTCTCTTATTGTTTTTGAATGTGACGCTAATAAAAATCAAGTCTTGATTTTCTAAAAGACTTTTTATCGTTCCCCACACTGAAACGACACAGATTTGATGATGTTGCAGATGTTAACAAGGAAGTTAAGCCCAGTGAGGTAAGAATATTTCCTGTAATTTCCAACAATACCAGAGGTACATTTATCAGGCGTCGGACAAAGAGATATGTGGTTTTTTTTTGGCAAATATTTAATACAGTAGCACATTTTAGGATCAGTCACTTTCTGTTTTTCTTATTACAACTATTACTTATGTCACTGTTTATTGTTACTTGCTCTTCGTAAGATCCATCTAAATTATTAATTCTTCATAATAGGACTAAGTACAGAATTTTAATGTGTTTTTCTTCTCATACCGAGTATCTGCTATTTTACACTACACTTTGCTTACAAGCTTTAGTTTCTTGAATAATTTAACGTGGAGTTATACATTTTTGTTATTTCAAGGGGGGGGGATTTATTCTGAAAAAATAGGGATTATAAAATAAAAGACTGAGTGTTTTTGAATTAAAACCGTGAGATTCTATCTTATAATTTTCCATGGTATTTCTAAGTCCTTAGAAAAATAGTTGAGAGAAATTCATAACAGGAAATCATTATTTTCGAGTAAATGGATTCTTATATCACTTATATATCTGGCGCGTGCAATTTAATGTCATAAGATATATGCATCGTTTAATAGTAATAAAACCACTTCAAGAAGAAGCTTCTTACAGTATCACTTTAAATAGCATTTAAATGGATTTATTCTAAAGTAGTTTTGTCTCGAAATGGCAATAGTCTTGATTTACCAAGTGAGTAAGCGTTTATTAATACCGTACCGTAAAACAACTCGAAGGCTATTGGTGATATTGACCTCGTAATCCTGAATCATGGATGAAGACGATACCTGAACTGAGCCTCCCTTATCCGAACTTTCCCACCAACCTAAGAGCAAGGGTACAACCTTTTTTTCCCGCTGGGCCATGAACATATGGTATCTATTTCACACGGACCGCAGCTTGAGGATTAATGGGGAGGGGTGAGGGTGCTATAAGACAAAAATATTAAAAATGTGAAAAATTTATAAAAATATTAAAACTTTCTCATTTTTCGATTTTATTTTTATTCTATATTTAACTTTCTATCAAACACACACAAAAAAGGGGTTTATGCATCTTTTGTCGAGTTATAGGGTAGTTTCCCGATTTCTCTCTTTTCATTTATAAACCCTAGCCATTTGTTTACATTCTACTGTTATACAAAAAAATGCTGCCATGTACTTAGAGGATTTGATTTTTTTTCTTCTGACAAAACCCTATTATTGGTATATCAGTTATTAACTCTTATCAAGTGCATGATGGTAGCAAAGAGTCTCTGCTGAATTCCAGATTGAAATTAATATTATTTGTTTAAAATTAGTCATACTTGCTTGTGCATTTTTTTTCCCCAAATTTATTTAAATAATTTCTTTGATTTCACTAAAACAAATCATTCTTTTCAAAACGAAAGATCATTTTATATTTTAATGGTTGATAAATGTATTAGGTACGGATATTTTTACAGCAAAATTTAGAAAAACTAAGTCATCATAAAAAAAAAGAAAAAAAGATGTTATCTGATAAAATAATTGAATTTTCTTACGCAAAAAAAGGTCCATCACCGGGACACTCAGAAAAGCCCGGTGAACCCACGGGATGCAGGTTGAGTATCGCTAAATTAAAGCCTCAATAGATCTAACGTGCATAAGCCCCTTTACACACTGATACAAAGGATCACATTCATGACACGGCTGGTACGACCCTTACTTTGCCGAAGTTTTAGAATTCTGTTATTTGAAAAATAAATGAAATCAAAAGGATCTAGTAATATGAATAAGAAAAAAATAAACCCAATTTTTTGGATAAATGCAATTGTAATTTCGATTATTTTATTAGGAGAGAAAAGAGAAAAATCACAAATATTTTTTTAAACGAAAAAATTCACATTTGGATGTTTTATTCGCAGCAAAGAGGCCCATCATCATAGGATAGTGGAACATCAGCCTGGTAATTGTCAATTACAGGATCAAGTCTATCCCTGTTCTGTCCTTCAATCTTTCGCTCTCCAACTACACCACCGATGAAAGAGAGGTTGACAGAAGAGGATGACACTATCATCGATTCCTTTTTTTTCCCTTTCATTTTATTATTTTTATTTTGGAACGAAAAGCGTCGAAGACATCACCAACACCTGACGTTTATTAAAAGTAAACAACTTCGGATTCGTTTGAGATTTCTTTCGAATCGTGTTAAGCAGATGTCATCAACGACCCCACGAGAGGCGGGAGACTCCACGTTTATTAGAACCATCTCGCGGGACGTGAAGGGGGAAAAAAGGGAATATTTTTCGATACGAAAGTAAAAATGTGTAAACTTGCATAATTACGACTTATTTTGGAAAGATAGTTTAAAATGTTGGGATTGCTGCTTAGGTACTAGAAGCTTTCCCTGCTGTGTTTGGAATTAATAAGTGATTTTTTTAAAAAAAAATCTGGTTGGCAGTACGATATATAATTCTAAAAGAGAACGCTATGATGAAAAATAAGTAACAAATTATACTGAATTTTTTTATATATACGTTTTATGCGACGAAAAATAAGAAATCTGGAATAATAAGATCCCCGAAACTAAGTTTTTTTTAGTTAAAATAATTGTATGTGTTGACCTTTAAAATGAGTTAAGGTACCTATCTGACTTCCCTAAAATTGTGAATTTTGCCAAAAATTGACAAATTTTTTTATGATTTTATTTTATAGGCGATCTTATTAGCTTTATAAAAATCCCACGTTTATTATTTTCCATTCAATAGAACAAAAACTACAAGTGTTTTAGTAAAAGCAGATGCCATTACTTTAAGCAAGATGCCATACTTTAAAACACGTTTTATTCATAATGTGTGTTTTTTTTAAAACGCTCAAACAAGGCCAGCGATTGCTAAAAAAATTTTGAAAATAATTAACTGAATTTTTTTGTGTTTGTATGTTCTGTATAATAGAAGTGTTTTAACCTTTAGATTGATCAATCACTATTTTATTACAAAATTTATTGTCCCTTTTATTTATATAATTACTGTTTTTTAAGCAATTTCGTATAATAACTAAGATAAAGTGCTCTAGCTTTTGTAAAAATTAAAATATCTCTTATCCTGATGATCAGATCAAAAATAAATAGCATAGCAAATGGAAAGCTTGTTCGTAAACTTTTGGTACAGAATAGGCCACGTTTGTGTTATTTTTTGTAAATGTTTACCCATTTTTTTCACATCTTAGTATTAATAATTTATTTTTCTGTTCTTAATTTTTGCACATTTTTCTTAAAATGTACTAAAGAAATTTAAAAACCACAAAAAAAATCCCGATATCTCCTTTTCTTAAAAAAAAGTTGTCGCAAATAGTCGGATACCTTAAATCCTGACAACTACATTATTATTTACTTAAATCTGTTATATGGCCTAGGTTACCTTAGAGATTAAGGTCACAGACTCGTTGCTTGCGTTTTGTGAATTCGAGGATAATGCTGTTGAATACTCTCCCTTGTGGATGCAGGTTAAATCTGTCGAGGCTCAAAAATCCACGCGTTGGTGTGGTGGGGAAGTTGGGAAAGGGATGGCTGCCAGCTCAGGTGTCAGCCTCGTCACGTAGCTGAGGTTTAAAATAAAGAAGTCTGTTTCCAACAGCCTTGGTGTTAGCTTATAGTCCGACTTTAATATCATTCTCAGCCATTAACCATTTCGGATACCATTTTCAGCATTTGATCGTGGTTTAAAATTAAGACGCCAATCACCAACAAATCCTACTAAACCGACGCCAATCTTGTTAACACTTCGCACGGAACATTCTCCCTATGTGTGCCACACTATTGATCAAAATATACTGAAGACATTGCCTACATGTTGTAATTTTTATTATTTAATGTAATTTTTTTGTATCTCCTAACAAGCACAATGTCTTGCGGAATTACAACTGCTCGAGTTAGATATTGTTTCATTGAATTGTAAGTACAATTACGAGTTGGAGTCTAGTGGCTTGGCGCCGTGTTTGCTTGGTAGTCGATGGTTCATTGTCAAATCTGTTTGAATGCATAGTTCATGAATTATTAAGGAAGGACTATGTCAAACTACTGTTCGAGGTGAATGTTCATTCATGTTACGTTAGAATGGAATGTACATATGTTGAAGGAATCGAGAATCAAATTAAAATGAAAACTATTGGACTGTAATAAAAATTGTAATAAAAATTTAAGGACAAAATACAATTCTCGATTCTTTAAGCAATTCAAATACCTATAGATACTTTTACGTAATTTAAAAGGACTCCCCCCTCCCCCCCCCAAAGACCAAATTTTTACGAAAGTCTGAAGTTAAAGAATTTTGCAAGTAGTTATTTATCGTTAGTAGTTAAATTTATTTAAACCGGATAAATTTTCAGTCATGCAGTGCCTTTTTTTTAAAGGAACTCAGTAATCCTCGTTTCACTCCTCCAAATCCTCCTATCACCTTTTCCCCCATTGTTTTACGAGGTCTAAATTAATTTAAAAGTTATATCTGCAAAATTGTATAATTTTTAATTTTAAAATAAAGAGAATAATATCTGTAATGTTACATGCAATAATGCATGCAGTTTTTATTTTACTATAAAGAATGTTACCAGAAGCCGGCTGGGTGCTGAGGCTGGTTTGTCGCTGGCCTTCTGTACTTAAGGTTGCGGGCTCTGCACCGGCCCAAGTCGGTGGATTTTCACGATGCAGAAAATCGACAGCGGCCATGTATGATTATATGGCATGTAAAAGATCCCTAGAGTGTCTGTTTGGCTTGGGTGCTCTTGAAAAAATTAAATCCTAGCTCAGGTGCCTCCATCTGTGGATGAGATGGGGCGTCAAAATTACCTGCGGCGGTTGTTATCCGCCTATAGGGTGCCGCACTAAAAAGAGATACCGAAATGTATTAGGTCTTCAATGGTAAAACACCGATCCACAGCCCATTAAAAATATCACATTGAGTGATTTTTTGGAGGGAAAAAAGTTATATATTTATATACTGTAATGTTTTCTAATTCTCACTCTTAGGTTAATAATGCATTTAAAAAACCTATGTAGCTTGGCCACTGTAGCCTAGTGGTCATGGTCACCAACTCGTGGCCAATGTGTCGTCAGCTCGATCTCTTATACCACTGAAGACCTACTATGTGAAAGGCTTTAAGCTATCCCATTGGCATGGTATGGAAGTTCGGAGAGAAGATGGGTTGTGCCAGCTGAAATGTAATCCACGTCACTTGACCATGGTTAAAAACTACGAGGCCCTCCCCATTATCCCTCGTATTTCTTTAGAGTGTGAAGTAATTTAAAAGTCAAATCATTTCACCACTCTACCGTAGTTGTCACGGCTTTTTTTTTCTGTCGAGTTACGGAATCGAGTCTTTAGTAACATTAAACAACCCTCTTTTTTCAATTATATATTTCAAGGTTCCAAGTTCTTACGTGGCAAAGTGTGGAAGTTTGAAAGTGGAGAACCAGCTCAAGTATCGTCCGCGTCACATTAAGGAGTTTTAAAATTATGAAGTATATCGTTAATAGCCCTCCTGTGGATTTTAAGTGCAATTCTGTAAAATATTCTATAAATTCAATATCCTGTAACTAATTCTTAATTAAATACCTGAATACGAGTAGAAAATTTATTAAAATAGTATTTCTTATTTTAAAATTATCTCGAGGAGCTGTTTTACGATATATATATGAAAAAAGACAATGAAATATTTTAATAGTTCAAGACCTACGGATATTTATTTTTAAAAAAAGAATTGAGTAGGATGTATACTCGTATAAAGGCATTTATATCCAATTTTATGAAGAAACAAATGAAAAATTAAATTTGTCTTAAGAAATTTTGTTTTTTTATGTCTGCAGGGTATGATAAAAATTATAATGGAATTAACTTTTGCATATGTACTTTTACTTTAAAGAGAACTGCGTTTATATAAAATAGGAATAATAACCGTTTTACAATATAAAGCATATACTATTAATTTATATTTCTAACGACATGAAGGCTATATTTAATACTCGTATAAGCAATTCTAATGTTTTAAACATCATTATCTATTTGCAGCGATATTTTTATATTTGAGAAATTTTAATATATATTGTTGAATTTAACCCCAAAATATTGAATAATTTTTATTCTGCATTTGCATGTTAAATTAAATTTTATTTTTATTGCCCATTTTTTTACTTTTGAATTCATATTTTAATATGCTTAGTTTTTCGTTTTCTTTTATTAAAAAGAAATTAAATTTTTTTCTAAATTAAATTTGAAGATATAAAATAATATAATATAAAAATTGGACTTGGGGATATATATGTAAAATGAAGTAACTAATTTTATCAAAAACAGGTAGTAGTAATAGAAATCCTAAGGGAATGATTATTTTATTTATTTGATAAAGTGATTATAAAACAAATTATTCATTTTTTACCGATTTTTTCTCTTTTACACTTAGTTACATATTTTGAAGTTTAAATGTGTGGAATCAGATTTTTGAATTTTTATTATATATTTTTGTTTCATACCTTTGTTAAAATTTACTCGTCATAATTTATTTCAGTATTGTAGTTCAATGAATTTTGTAAGATTCTATTGGTTAGAAAAATGGTATCAAATTAAATTAATAGTCAATTAGATAAAATGCACATATTTTAGTAACCTTAGGATACATGTAGTTAAAAATATATTATTATAGAGTAGTTAAAAGTATATTTTTGTTCGTTCTAGATATTTAAAATATATCGAAATTTAATCATGACTCTACTAATATTTATATTTAACATGACGATGACTTGTAAACAAGCGAACTTTTATTTTAATGCTTATCACTGGTTGCAATTGAAAATTCACTGTAATAAAAGCCTCAGATCTGTTTACGTAAAGTCCATAAGTTGATGTGATTTGGAAAAGGAGACTGAGGTACCAGCTGTGGGTGGTGTTGTCCTCTTCACTTGACTGTGGCTCAAAATTACGAGGTTCGTTTCCAATACCCTCGTGTCGCTTTATTAAAAACATTGTCACTTTTTAGGTAAAATTACATGAATTATACGTACCTTTGGTAAAATTTTTATTCCTCGTTTTGAAATAAATGTACTTCCTGTCCTCAAAAATTAAACTTTTATTTTTTGACTATTTTATAATTATCTTTATCAAGTTCATAAGTTTATTTTACGCTTAAAAATTCGTTGCAGTGCCTGTCTCGAATTTTCAATGCGCTTTTATGCACAATATTCTACTTTAGTTTAATGTATGAACACGAATTTCAACTCTAATAATTTTTTTTCTTAGAAAGTAATCTCTTCAGTCAAAGCACGTGAAACGTTAGACACTTACGAAGTAAGATATATTTTTAATTAGTAGCGTTTCATTTACATAATGCTTGTGACGAAACTTAACTGCAGGTTGATGTACACATTAATTTCTTAAGAGGTTTTAAAAATTAATTATGGGAAAAAAGTAGATCGGATGTTGTTTTCGCATGTATTTAAAAACTTAAAAATGATCCTTAAAAACAGTTTTTGTTTGTTAAAAAATCTTGGGATCTTTTCTAGATTGAAAAACAAACAGAAGATGAGCATTATGAAATGATATCAACATAAACAAAATAATTTTAAACTTTTCTGTTTATTTTGATAATGTAGTGCCCAATTTTAACAAGTATGAGCAGTTAACGTCAGTGAAATTTTTTAATGGATAGGAGGAATTATACGAGAAAAATTTATACATTCATTCATCACCAGATCTCCGAAACTATTAGACCTACAGTCTTGAAATTGAACTGGGATTTCCCTTTTAATGAGTCGAGATCTGCTAAAACCGGGCTTTTCTTAAAATGGACTCACAAGTGGCATTTCGGGGTCGAGTTGTTGAGAAAAGTTTCTGTTTTTGAACTATTATATCTGCAGACTTTAAATTTGGAGCAAATGTTTCTTTTGTTGAGTACAGATGCAGTAAGAACGAGATTTTTGTGCAAATCGACTCTAGGTGGGAGGAGGTTTCATGGCGAAAAAGATAAAAACATTCCTTTTGCTTTACGATTAGACTTACAAACATGAAATTCGGTAAACATGTTTCCTTTGTTGAGTAGAAATCTGAAAATTGGTTTTGCGAAAATTGAATCCAGGGAGGGGAGTTGTGGGGTTGTTACGGATAAAAGAATTCCCGTTTTTGAACTGTTAGACTCCTAAACTTGAAATTTAGCTAAAGTTTTGTTTTTTTGAGTAGAGATTAACAAAGAAACGGTATTACAGAAATTAACTACCAAAGAGTTTGCAGTTGCATAATAGATAAAAAAAATTTCTCATTTTTGAAATATTAAACTTATTGTTGAACTTTGAATTTGACAAGCATGCTTCTTCTAGTGAGTAGAAATCAGCTAAAAAGAGTGTTAGGGGAAATCAACTACAAAGTTGGGCAAAAAGGGCTTAAATGATGAATATATATCTGCTTTTCGAACTAAAGTCCTGTCAGTTTTAAAACAAGAGGTGATTGCTATAAGAATCGGTTTCAACGCCATTAAAAGTTTAAATCTTAGATAAAAAGCTTAGCTTAACTATGAATTGAATTGAAGTTTTCCATGTATTATTATTTCGATAGGTAAAAATGTAATCGAGCAAATCTCTTTTCTGTCTAATACATAATGTGTCCGTAACAAAGTTATTTTGAAAATAAAATCACTATTATACATACTGAGTATTAATTTTTTTATCCACCTTATCTATGATTCTGCATATATTTTAAAGCATTTGTAAAACACCGAAAAGGGAAGGCTGTTGTGAAAAGAATTTTTAAAAAAGAAATTATAAATAATCTATTGCATGTGAATACTCTGCAACTTTACTATTCGTAGTCGGTTCTATTGCTGTGTAATAATATTTTATATATATGCTTCCCAAGACTTTGTTAGTGTCAAACTTTACTGTCATAAATAAAGCTTTCGCATTTAATGTATAACTAAGATTGTTCATAGAGAACCTGAATTCAGTTCAAACTTCAGATTTTCTTTCATTTATTTATAGTTTGTTTTAAAAAAAAAATATGGAGGAATTCTACGCGTGATGTTATGTCTGTCGTACGTGATACTAAACTTCGAGCATCTAGCTTTAACACAGAAGCCACCCTAGATGCTTTTTCACTTCATTTCTTTTTTTTTGCGGGGATACTTTTTCCCACCAAACCCCCTTTCCCCATCATTTTTTTTCTTTGACTGAAACACAGAACAAAAGATCTTTTCGAAATAATTCTCTGAGCTGTGTGAAAAATGACAAGGAAATTCTTTCTTTTTTTTTTTCTTCTTTTATTCTGAAAAAAAAAATACCCGAGTGGCTGTATATGATCTACGATTAAGAATAGTGATGCCACAAGACGGAGACGAAAGAAGAAATGGTTAGGAAAAAATATTCGTATGCGTCGGTCGCGGTTCCGTGACTGTTAGGAATAGGCGGTTTTTTTGTATAACTTGTGGGGAAAAATGATCATGTTTCTTTTGTTTTGTTTTTCTTTTTCGAGGGAAAGGGGAAGAAAAAAAAATTCTAATGTGTTGTTGCATCACGACATGAAGAGGAACGTGTTAGCTAAAACGACAGAATAGCATTTAAAGAACTTGATGTAAGAATTTATGTATCGCTGCTACTGGCACGCATATTAATATATATGACGTACAGATATGTGGTTTTTATTAATTCTAATTTTGGGCAACAAGTGTAAAGTATTCTTATCTTCGTATTTTTTTGCAATGATTTTTTTTGATGATATCTATTTAGTAATTTCATATTTATAAAATCTTGCGCTTGAATAAAAATTTTTTTTTCTTAAGAATAAAGGATTTAAGTTGACTGACAACGATCGAACCCTAATTTTCAAAAAGCATATAAATTAATAACTTTTTTGATAATTTTAGTGTCTCTTGAACTAGAATACATATATAAAATTGTTTTAAGAATATTAATTTAAAAAACAAAAATAAATATTTAAATGCATGTTTTTTTAGTAATAAATGAAAAAATGATATTTTTATAAAAGGATACTTTAATAAAATGATATTTTAATAAAAATGATAAAAGTTATATTTTTATTGAAAGTGTCTTAATGATAAAAATATTTTGACTATATATGGCTCGGATATCTCTGAGTCTGAACTAAAATTTTTGAAAAATTCTTGTTATTTTCAGAGTAACGAGATCAACTGAACTAATATCAGGTGGGTTTTTTTTGTTAAAATTTCTCTATTTTTATTTAATAAAAAATAGAAACATTTGGAAAGTGTTTCAATAATAAAAATATTTTGCCTAATTATAGCTAAGACATCTCTGCAGAGACTGAACTAAAATTTTAAAAAAATTCACATTATTTATAATCAGTGTTTTTTGTTAAAATTTCTCTTCTCTGATATAATAAAAAAGGAATATAAATCTACTTTTTAAAAATATATTTCTAAGACTTTAGTTCAACTCCGGTATAAAAGTCATAACTACATATAAGAAAAATATATATTATAAAGGAAAGGTATTATGCATAAAAGGAAAATATTTTTAAAATGTGTATCATTCTCTTTCTTCATTTATTACCTAAAATAGCATTCAGACAACATTTTCTTGTAATTTGTATTCGTAAAACAACTAACTATACGTGTATTCTAATTCAAATGAAACTAAACATAAATATATATATAAACTATCCATGCATACACTCTTTCAAAATAACGGTTTTGAATGAAGTCAATCATCTTAAACAAAATCTAAACAATGACATACATCATACATTTTATGTCTTGCTTATCTCTAGAATTATAAATTTCCCTACAGCTTCATAGAATAATTTCCTCCACCCCTTTATATATTTAAGACTTTGTGAAGTTTCTTAAAAATATAAGAGCAATAATTAAAAAACACTACTATTGTAGGCACTTCGTAACGTTACAAAACATTCTAAAATGACGCATTTATGAACTCTGCTTTTCTGTAATTGGTAAGGAACCGATTAAGTTTGAAATAAATTCAGTTTATACTCCCACAAACGCTCAAATATTTAAGTGACGGCTGGAAATTATAAATGAAGCCAAAATATTTCCCCAAATGAGTATTATGTATTCTTATATACAATGAAATGTACAATTTCAGTTTGTAAGGTGGAAAGTAAACCTATTTCGTCATTTATTTTCTTGACAAAAATTTTAAGTTAATTTTATTGAAAAACCAATTCTTGTTTAAAATTATTTTATCTGTATTGATAATGCACGTTTTATATTTTAGTAACTTTTTAACTACAGGGTTTTTCAAGAAGAAATTTTAAAAGTAACCGCCTTAGCCTAATGGTTATGGTTTCGAATTCGTGGCTGACGTGTCACGAGTTCTCGCCCTATCTCCACTGAAGACCCGCCAGGTAGAGGGACTGTTGCCCGTTAAATCTGCCTGGGCTCAAAATCCTTCCGTTGGCGTTGTATAGTAGTTTGGTGAGGGGGTTACTAGCTTGAATGTTATCCTCGTTACTTGACCTAGGTTCAAAATTGCGAGGTTCATATACAAAAGCCCGCTTATTGCTCTGTAGTGAGAAATTTTTTAACAATCTCAGTTATTAACAATTACTTACTCCACAAGCCATTTATAAATAACTTATTATAAAACCAGATTTTTGGAAAATATTTTCTAAAAATAAGAGAATGTAAGAGAGAATAAGAGAAAGGTATCTTACAAGTTATATTTTAAGATATACAATAAATTATCTTATTTGTTTAAATTACATGCAAGAATTTTACGATTTGAAAATTGCGACTTTAAAGTTACTTTTCTTATTTCCAAATTTTAAAATCAAAAACTTTAATTTTAATCGTTTATCTTATTTTGTTATTGTAACATTTAGAAGACTAATATGACTTTCTTGAGAAGCAAAATTGTTGCACACATTTGGAAATATTTTTATTTTATTAATATTAAAAAATTAAGTTTTTTAAAACAATATATTTTTTTAAAAAATACAACTTATTTATAAATATACATATTATCACAATATTTCCAACTATTTCAAGACAGAAAAAAAATAATTCGAGAAATTTCACGCAACTGACACCATAACATTCTTACAATATACTAGTACTTACAATATATTTTTGTACTGATGAAAATAAATAGTCTTCTTTAAAAAAAAAAATTTTTTAAAAAAAATCACCGACATATATATATATATATATATACTTGTTTCTGTCATTTAAAAGGACTAAAACCAAACAAAAAGGGACGTATATTTTATGATATCTATGGCATCCTCTAATGCAACATGATGGCAAAGAAATTGAAATCCCTGCTTGTCCAGGGGTAACGCATCCCATTCTTTCGTTACCTTTCTCCGACACAATGAGAAAAATACCTCTTGAGCAAATTGACATTTTGCTTTATCCAGACTGGAACAAAAGAGACAGAAAAGAAGCCATTTAGGTGGAATGGAAGCGTTTACCATTCGGATGAATAAAAAGAAGGAAAAGGGAGATTGTCTCACTCACTTTCTGCAGTTAGAATCGTACACCCCATACAGAAAACACAATCGAATTTCGTAAACTCCTGCTAAGGAATCTACTGCGCAATAAATGTAAAAACCTTCACTCCATTTATATCCCTTGCTGGGTGTTTTCTTCAGGGGACTGGATAGGGTCGTGGAAAAATATCAGCGTGGGTAGTGGTGAATGAGAAGTTTTCGGGATTACCAGAATAAAAAGGGTTTGCCCGAAATAATATATCTTTTCCCGAGTAATGTGACAGCATGCTTATTGCTTGTTGGGTTTCCGTTTTACTTTGAAGTTAATAGTTATATATTTGGGGTGGGTGTCGCGTTACCTTTATTCCCTACGGATCAATCAAAATTATTTCTGTAGAGGGGATACGAATTTTAATATTAATGTTTTTATTAAATGAGTTTTATAACGTGAAACAGGAATTGTTTGCAGGTTTCTTAATCTTTTTTATTTATTTTGTTTTAATTGTTTTAATAAAATAAATTTGAAAATTTGTTGACTGTGTATAATATTATTTAAGATACTTAAAAATTCACTAAAATATTTTGAAATTCAACAATAGTATAAAGAAAAATATATAAGAATGGATAATAATGGGGGCGTGATAATATGCTTTTTTAACGACTTTTTTCACGATAAATATTAAAAAAAAGTTTGGCACTAAATTTTTCATATTTTCAAATCGAACGTTTTTAATGGTGGTAACTACCTTTTTTAAAAATTATTTTTATTACGTTCCTAAAGACGATTTCCCACAAAGTCCAACAAATTCTTTATTTTTACCATAGATAATGTTTCGTCTACATGTGTTTTAGAATGTAACCCCCTTCTTCATATAAGAGAGGTCTGTGTAAGCCACTGTACGTTCATATCATTATTTAAGCAAATGAGATTTTAAAAAACTGTACTTAAGTCAGTGAAGTTATAAAATTTTTGTGCTGATCTCTAAAACTGAAAACTTTTTGAAATTTTTATTAATGTGTGTCGACTTTTTCAACATAAGCATTAGAGATCGATTCTTTCAAAACTTATAAGCATTTCTTTCAAATATCTCATCTTGTCCCCTCCCCCTTTTTGGAATTTTTAAAACCAAGTGTACACTAGCGAGTATGCAGAAATCTCCAGTATAATTAAACTATTTCATTATATATTTAGACTTATGCTGATACACGGAGTGAAATTGGATTTAAAATCTCAATTTTATCGAACAAGTTTATTTGTACTTTTAAGAGAAATAGCTTATTATATATGTTTTTAAGAGAAACATTTTACTGAGTCAACTTGACACCAAGCATCTATCATATCAACAGTTGCTTGGACAGCTTCATCAAAAGTAGGTGATTTTACATGTTGTTTATTTAAATCTTTCTCTCTGTCTGATGAGCTTGAAGATACTTCATCTGAAGAAGCAAGGATCCTCACTGCATCTGCGGCTTCCCATTTCGAAGCGACTTCGGTACAATTCATTGCAGTATCAGTTTCAACTTTTATGTTTTTAGATTCAGAAGTATTACAATCATTGTTATCTTCAGAATTGTCTTCAGGAACTTCGTTGTCTTTTTCTTCATCTTCTGCATTAACTTCATTGATGGTTGTATATGGAGCTAGAGGAATATTCACCGAAATTTCCATGTCTTTTTTGGGTATATCTTCCGACTTTAAGTTGTTTATAGTAATATTTTCAACATCTTCAGAACTGTTGTCAGTTTGTGTTGAAGGGGAGTCAACAGTGTCTTTTTTGACAGGAGAATGAGACGGAGAGGGTTTAGTCTTAGCCATTGTCATATAGGTACTGATATTAACAATGAAAGGGTTAGCTTCTAAGTTATCTTGAAATGTGCTTATATTTTTGGAGGTATTAAGCTTCTCGATTGTAGATGCAATTCTTGAAGAGGTATTAGGAGATTGAACTGCTTTTTCATTGATATCATTAAGCAATTGACTACTGCTGGGAGTTTTTAACATTTCGCCATCATCTGGAAATAATGTTTCTTTTGCTTGGTAAACTCTTTGTTGGGATGTATCATGCGCAGCCAATCTGGAAATGCATTCTTGAATTAAATTTTTTCGAACGATATTTCGATTAAAAATTTGTACCGGAGTATTTGGTGCTGTTTCCCCCAGAGACAAAGGAACTTTTATAAGATTACCAACATTGCGTTCATCTTGCATTTTTATTATGGTATCTTCCAGCATTTTTCCTTTTGAAAGATATTTGCTGTATTTGTCGGGAGTATTAGGAATAGTTGGTGGCAAATTGTTTCTGTTCCCTATAAAATTGTCCTGTTGAAGTTGTATTTTATTTAATTGGTTTTCAATGACATTCCCTTCTGATTCAGGTACTGGACATATATTGACCTCAGTAGAGTTATGAAGCATTGCTAGATTATTTGTTTCAATTGTGTTAATAGTATGCAATTGTTGAGGCACATTATTATCAGGAATATGCTCTGAATAGGAAGTAACTTGAGGTGTTCCGGGAATATCCTCTTCTGGAAACACAGATTCGTTTTCAAAATTTTCAGTATTTTTTGGCCCTTTAAGATGAGGTTCAGTTTTAAAATACTCAACAAACGGGAAAGGGCTTGTTGCTGTATCAGTTGTGTAAACAGTTGTCTTAATGCTATGAGGCGATTCATCTTTCCTAATATTATCTGGTTGATGATTTATTGAGCAGTTTAAAGTATTGTTATATGGGGAAGGTTTTTCAGATATTTTATAATTTTTGGGATAATTGTGATTCAAAGATATCACTTCGTCAGAGGATTTAACGTCGTAATCCTTCTTGCGATCATTCGAAATCTGAACTGGTGGCTCAGGAATAATTTTAGTACAAGATGAATCTTGAGGAACATTTGATTCTTTACGAGACCTCATTACTGTTGGTGTCGGGAAAAAATTCAAAAATGAAGATGGAAATAAAGGTTTGCTGAAATCTCCCTTAATGCTGTCAATTTTCTTTGTTGGGTGGGATTTTGCATCGTATAAGTACTTAATGGAGTGTCTCTCGTTGACTCTTTCTGAATATTTAGGAGTTAAAACAGTGGTATTGGATATTTTAATTTTCTTTTTTCGATTAACTTCGATGTCAAAGCAATTAGAATCAATCACACTTCTAACTTTTTTGTAAGACGTGATGTCGCAGTTGTTCATTGAATGGTGATCTCTGTGGGTTTTCTTCTTTTGAAAAAAGGCTGGAATGCTCGTCCCTGACGAAGATGATGACGGTGTAGAATCTGGAGGAGATTGAAAAAACTCTGATGAAAAGTTATATTCTTCTCCAGATCGATCCGACTGTGGAGAATAACCGAAATCTGCGCTATTCTCTTGTATCTTTTGCCGCTGAATATTAGTTTTTCGGATCATTTTTTCAAGCTCGTTCAATCTATGTCTGTAGCTCTTCGAATCGAATTGAAATGGACTATGTCGATCGCTAGAATCATTATTTCTGAGGATTTGTCCGCAGTCTCTCGAGACTTTCGTAGGGATTGAAGAAAATGTACACTTAGACAATTCCGAAAGCGTTGGCTGTGAGCTCTTAGCAGCTAAATTTATTTCTTTATTTCGCTCATGTCTCGAGAGTACTTCGTTCATGTTCTTAAACATTTTGAATTTTTTGCTGGATTTTCGATTCATTGTGGAATTATCCGAATTTGTCCCTCGGTGTAAAATTTTTTTTCCAAACGCCTCTTGCAAAGCGTTATTCACAAATGCTTCGGAATATTCAAAATCAGAATTATAATGATCCCGACGCCCATTCTTTAGATGACGCATCTTGTCAAGGTGTATATATTTTTTAAAAGATTCGTGAATATCTGGTGTTCGCATGAGATCCTGTGGAAGCGAGAAATTCTTTTCCGGACTTTCATTCGGATAGAAATAAGCTGCTTTCGATTTAGAGTATGTTGGGCTATCCACCGGGTAATTTGTCTCGAGATTCAGTTCTTGAGGCTTATATATATTAAAATTTCTATTGTCATATCCATTTTCTTGTAAGAACTTTTGAAACTCATTTTCTGTTGTATAAATATCATTTTGTACGGCAGTTTCTTGAAAATCCTTGCTTGTGTCTGATCCGTTTTCTTCTGGGTTTGATTTATACTTGGGTTTCTTAATTTTCCAGCCTCCAGGCAGAGATTTGCTCTTAAATGCGGGATTTCTTTCTAGAGGTGTTTCGGAATAATCTATATCGAAAAGAGAAGAGCGTTTTTCCAAATCTTCTTTAATAACCTGAGTCGGCTTAGACACGGGAATTTTCCTTTTCAAATTCCTTCCGACCAAGTGAAAAGAGATCAAATCATGACTAAGGGCTGGTATTGTTGAGGTATCTTTAGTTATTGACTTCTGTACGGCAGATCGTCTTTTCGCTTGAAAAAACTCTTTTTGTTTCTTTTTTTCACTCATTGCTTTTACTCTATTACGAGCACCTCCCATCCAATTCATCGTAAACCTGCTAATAAATTAATATGAAATGTCCATCAGTCGATTTAGCTAATTCTAAATTTCAGAAGCATTGTCCTTTAATTGCAAATAAAGAATGTAGTTAGTTAAATATTTTAGTAAAACAATATTTAACTAATGAATTTTTAAAAAAACAAACAAATTGAAATTGACCACAACTTTGATTTTGGAATTAATTTCAACTTAAATCTAAGTTTTCTATTAATATATAGAACAATAAATTTTTACTGGATTTTAAATTTGTAAAACTGAGTTTTTTATAAGTATGTAGTGCACTAATTGTCGTTTTTGTACTATTTTAATAAGCTATTTTGTTAAGATTAGAATCACATTTGAGTAAAAGAGCATTTGAAATGTATTTGTTCAATATCACAAGGCTGCAAGAAAATTGTCTTAATAGAAACTTTTTACTTCCTCTTCAGTCATCAAAGTTAAACTTTAAACTATCCCAAAAATTGAGTACAAAATAAAAAGCTTTTTATATATATGTTGATATTTAGAATAAATATAAAGAATTTTATGAACTCCTCTACTAATTTTTAAGTTATAATCTTAAAATTAGAATATTTTACAAAATTCATGAATTAAAAATTAATTACCGATATAAATTAAAAATAAATTACATTATTATTATATTATGATTATTATAATTATATTGTCATGGTATCATTTATTGTATTTGATATTTTCAAACCACCTCTTTATCTCTTTTAAAACACAGAAAGTTAGTAAATACAGAAACACAGAAAGTTAGTCTCATGATTTACAAATATATATTTGAATATAATTAAATCTTCTGAAGTTTAAGATTACTCAAATGTATTAAATTTAAATTTGTTCTAATTTTTAATAAAGAGGTACGAAGAAAAATACCCTCCCTGTCCCCCCCCCACACATAAATAAAACTCGTTTTTGGAATAGAATTAGTTTTCTTGCTTAGTTTTTTGAAAGTTAACTGTCAATACAGGGAAATATTAATCTTGTTTAGTAATTTTACTTGTAGTGATTTAATTGTGAATTTGTGTGATGTGTTTTAAATTAATATAAAATTGTTTCGGTATTAAAAAATATTTAATTCAAAAATATCAATGCATTGATTTATCAAAATAATTAATTATCACTTAAAAATGGAGTTAAATGTTCTTGTTTTGCTTGGAACTTATTGTATAGATGAAAAATGAAACAAGTAATGTTATAAAAAAGTTTTTAAGTCAATCCCCCCTACTTCGGTCAACAAAGAAACATTTTATCTTAGTTACAATTTTTTAAATAGTTCAATTAATGTAAATTTGTAAATACATATGAAAGAATCACAATATTAAGTGACAAAATAGAAATCGACTCTCCTTGCAATTTTCCAATTTTCTTTCTATATATGGAGTTGGACTATTTTTTTGTTTGTTACTATTTACTCATTCATTAAATTTAATTGTTCTAATAAAAAAAGAAATCACATTCTCAGAAATTAGGCCATCCGATGTGGGATTCGAACCCACGACCTATGGATTAGAAGTCCAACGCACTGTCCATTGCGCTACAGGGACACAATGAACGATTATCCTTTCGATATATGCTGTTGGACTATTTTTTGTTTGTTATTATTTATTCATTTTTTAATTTAATTATAAATTAATATTTGAAAAAACTGTATTAACATCAAGTGTCATCCATTACAAGTTTAAAAAACTGTATTTGAACTTAAATGGATGGTTAAAAAGTATTTTATTAACGACTGAAAATTTGAACAAGATATATAAATGAATGTATATACAAATACAGGGAGAGTGTGAACTAATAGTAGGAATTGAAAAATCAAAGTATTCTTATCAGTATTATCCACTAAAATATCTTCAATATAAAATAAATCTGGATAAAATTTAATTTTTATAAATTCTAAGAATTCAAAAGAGGAAAAGACATTATCTGAAAGCTCTTACGTCTTACTTCTTATTTTTAAAAAAATGTATTTTAAATTATATGATATGACGCATGAGAACATTGCACAGATGAAAATACAGTCAATAAATTCTTTTCTATGTATGTTTTAAACAGATTCTTTCCTAGATATGTATTACTTAGAAATTCTATAAACTGTTGAAATTTTAAGAGAAGGATAAATACACTATAACAAAAAATCGACGCACACACCAAGAAGGAGTTGACCGATTCTAATGAAATTTCGTATGCCAAGACATTTGTATCGAATATGTAAATGATTAAAATTTGGTGACCAATGAATGAATAAAAGGAGCACTCAGCAGATGTCTGTAAGAAGCGATTCTCAATCTGATGTTTAAAATTTATATTGCATTGCATTTAGGATACCTTTCAACGTCTGAAAAATGCCTCGCCGCAGGATTCGAGCTTATTATGAGCAACAGAGTTTAAAAGAGGTCGTATAACTGGATTGAAACCAGCAAGATGGGCAAATCAGAGAATCACTCGTCATATGGGTCGAAGTGATGCGGCCATTAGAAGATGCTGGCAAGAATGGGTAGACAATGGCAGATTTCAGCGTCATGATGGTAGCAGTGCCACAGCAGATTAGGAGAACAGATTGATTGTCATATTAACTGTCACAGCGCCTGATTCATCTTCACAAACGGCTAATGGAGTGAAATTTTTACGCTCGTGCCGACCACTACGCCCTCTGCCACAATCTTTATACCGAACAATTTTTGTTTCTATCTGACAACTCATTCTTGGGTTGTTGTTTTTTTTTTCGTAATAGAGTGTATAGTGATAAAATAGTATAGCATGGTACAAAGAAATAATTTCAGCTGCTCAATCATATTATTGCTTATTTTTCTATTTGAAACGAAATTTCTAACAAAAAGAAATAATTTATTTCAATGAATATTAAAATATCGGTGAACGTTAATACAAATAATGTATTTATACAAAGAGATTTGGAATATATTTATACAATGGTTAAACATTTATTTAATAATGTATAGCTAAAAATCATCACAAATTTTTGCTAGTATAAATAAATGCTCTTCGGCGACTATATAAATTTTCACTCTAATATTTTAAGAAATTATTTTGACTCTTTATTATTTACACGTAAAATAAGTTTCTCAAATTGGTTATAATATTTATAACACTTTTATACACACATGTACATCTTGTTAATTTTGATAACGAGTATATTAATGTAATTTATTCCCTACTCTATATTAGTAAAAATTAATGTTCTGTTGATTAAAACTAAAATTTAGAGTATAAAAGGTTTTTCATAGAATTTCATTTTTCTTAATAGTTTTATTTATAACAATCATTTTAAATCTGTTTTTATATTCATGTAGACAGAAAAACAAAAATATGAAGTTCTCTAATAATTACCAAAGACGTTTGAAGTAAAAAAATATTATGTCTGGATAAAATTTTAAAAATATTTTATCAATAATAATACTTAATATAAAAATGTATATGAATGTATAACATTTAAATTTTTACTTACTGATCACAAAAATATCTTTATTTGACGTAGACTGATGAAATATCTCTGCACGTTTTAGAAATGTAGAATATGTTATAAACTGAAAATAAAAACTTCTTTTTTAGCAGACGATATTATTCACAATCCTTAGATTGCCATTCAGTGAAACGTCATTTACAAAATATAAAATCTGTTAAATGAATTTTCACTGTAATTTGCTTATGGAAATAAATGCAATTTTCATTGACGTGGAGATTTTTAATTTATATCTTTTAATGTGTGTGTGTGTGCAGGATAATATTTTTTTTATTTATGTAATAAGATGTTTTATGTTTGGTTGCAATTTGTTTATGATAGATTATTCTATCATGTATTTTTCCATTTAAGGAAAAGTGAATTAATATACATGTATAAGAGTGTTAAAAATCGTCTGATGTTTATAATTGTTTTTATATCGGATATGCATGAAATATTAATTCAATCCAAGTTCAAGAAATTTGGAATAAATTAACTGATTATTTAAATAAGTAATACATTTTGAAAAAATTTAATATTTATAAATTATGTTGTAAAATTCAGAATTCGTGTATAGATAAAATATTTTCAAAATACAATTTTTAATTATAACTGAACTTAAAAATATGAAACGAAGCTTAAATATCTAAATGTTTCTTTAGAATATATACGAGAACATATAATCATTCAAATTTTAAGTAGAGTGCAATTATTTTTAATATCATGAATAGTAGTAAAATGGCCTAGCGTAATTAATAATGTTGTAGTACTAATGAAATATTTATCATCGTTATCTGTCTGTAGTATATTGTATATGCTGAGTGATTTATATATGTGAATAAATTGTCCATAGTCTTTCATAAGCATTCGCACTTACAATTAAATTTTTGTTCCTGAAGTTAAGTAAGGCTATGTGTGTGTGTTGGTTACATAATTGACGAAACATTCCATTAATTCATTAGTATATTTCTTTTTATTTTACGGAATAAATAGAAGGGTAAAAGGGACGGATAACTTAGAAATAGACTTCTGAATGTTTATATTAAATATAATTTTTCCATTGATCGTCTTGCGTATCATTCTAAGGTGTAAATATTGTGCTATAATATGTATTTTAGTTCTTAAAATCGAAATTTTCCTAACTATTTCCCAACTTTTTGGAAATGACACCAATTTGCTTGAATCTGAGCAAAGTTTCAAGTTTTTTATTATTCAAAATTCCTTCGATCTGCATTTATCTTTGTTGCATTGTTTTTCTTTTGTAATTAGAAACAAAGTGTACTCCCCTTGTGTACTTATAACTGCGTTTGAACGCATTCAGTCAAAAAGCAGACATATTCAATCAAATTGCTCAAACAGCAATTACATTTATCATCTGCATCCCAATTGGCTACTTGTAATTCTGAATCAATGTTAACTGAAGAAAATGACACCTTAACGGGAAATCCACTCTATACAATTTCTTTTCACGCCAACGTGATGACTTTGAGCGGTGATAATTTTAATACTCCTTTCATGCACTTCAGTGCAGGTTTTTAATTACTATAATTGAAACCCACGATTTTCGACAGAAACATTGTAAGCCACGAGTTCACGATCGTGATTATGCGCGCGCGAGCGAGAGAGAGAGCTTCTCCTCACTTCGACGAGGCTCGGGAATTGTAATTCTAGAGCGATAGTTAATTTAAAGCAAGGTATAGGATTTTTTATTTATACCGTGATGGTCTGATTGTTAAATATATGATTTGATGATTAGAAGGTTGCAAGTTCAAACCTTGATTCCATTCAAGTTTCATTGAAAACCGCTTAACTTGAAAGTGAAGGGACTGAAATAATTTTTCGTGTTAAAAAAAATCGTGTTAATATAAATTGAAAAAAAAAGAAAACATATATCAACAAAACTAATTTTATTGCAATTTGTTTTATTTACTTAGATTTGTATTTGCGCATGTATTTAATAAAAATCAATGAAGCAAAAACATTCACAATAACTTTAACTTAATACAAAATTTTCAAATTCTTTGAAAAATAAAGCATTAATTGAGTTTTTGGAAACTAATCTATTTTCCCTTGCATTGTCCTTTTTAGCTACAAATCGTCAATCAATTGTTCTATTTTGTTATTTATTTCCCCATTGGAATGTGCTTCTAAATAACTGAGCATATTTTTCATAACATACCTAATTTCGGATGACGTGTGAACAGGAGCTGCATTATTCCTTTCATTTTCATCGTTGAAATCTGTATCAATGATTATTTTTTTTTTAGCTTTAAACAAACTGCAAAACGGCTTTTTTACCGTGATTTTGGCTGTATATATATTATCATAATCTACTGCAGCGAATTCTTCCGATGCAACAGTAGGACAATCCAGTCTGACTGGTGTTTTCCGTATGTTGTTCATTCCCAAAAGGAATATCTTTTCTTACTAAGCCTTGTTGTTTTCGTTTCGTGCTAAGAGAAAAAATGCATGAAAAACCATAGTATTTTGTCCGGACCGTTGTATTATTTCGTGTTAAACGATATTTCATCTCAAGTGTTTTCGCGTGAAACGTATTTTACTGTATTTAAGTAAAACAAAAATCATGGTTTCTGCACATTGAATTCATATATTGTGAGCAAAGCATCACCAGAAACTTCCATAATAATTATTATTTTATTACTATTCAAGCACACTAATCAACCACAAGTGAAACTACAAGAGGAGACCCTAGGGGTGATATAAAGAAAGCAATCTTCTCTAAGTAAACAAGCGCAAGTATTCTGTTTAATTTGATCTAATCTAATCAAACTTAGATTATTATTTCTCAATCAACTAATTTATTATAGTGGCAAACTCCGTTCTTAACTCAAGTTGTGATAATGAATGAAATCTCACCTACGTATCGCCACAACAGTTCCTCTGCTCCTTCTATCTTACAATTACAAAACCTTGACTTTATATAGTCAAACTAATTTCCATATCAGGGTTTCTGCTTGAGGTATAGCTGTGAACTAACGTGAATGCTAGCCCCAAAGTTTTCCCAAGTGGATTAATAAGAAGGTTGCGTACAGATCCGTCACAATATGTCTTAAGGAAAGAGTAGGAGAAAAATGATAAAGAACTCTTAGATATCTATTGGAGAAGTGATCTAGACCATGTTTCCAGGGTCACGAAATCGTAACTAATGTTCTCGATTCGCGAGTTAGAGCCTTAATACAACTGAACATAATCCGTGTTGAGATCCTGATATATGTTGATTCTATCAAGGCTCAAAGTCCTCCTCTTGACATGGTGTGGAAGTTCGAAAAGAAGTTGCCAACTCAGATGTCGTCATGTAATTTGACAGTGGTTCAAATTTATGATTTCAGTTGCCTGTAGCCCTCGTATTTCTTTATAGTGAGACGTTTATTAAAAGCAATCAAACAAATTAAATCTGTTTAAGAGTGTTGCTTTTGACTTTTGATTTAGGATCCAAACTTTATTATTAAAGTCACTCAGTGCATAATCTCTCCGAATTATGCATTGTGCAACTTCTAGGGGGTCAAGGTCAAGCTTGTAGCTGGTCTTATACCGGTAGTGTCGTCAGAGTTCGAGCCCCAATGCCACAAGACTTTCCTGTAGAGGAGATGCGTGCGAAATCTATCCTTGCTCAAAGTCCTCGCGTTGGCCTTGATGTTAAAGTTTGGAGAGTAGGATGCAAGTTAAGGTTTCGGGGCTATAAAAATTTAAGAGATCAACTGCCAATAGCCTTCGGGGCCGCTGTAGCCAAGTGGTCTAGGCATCGGATCGTGGCTTGCATGTCATGAGTTCGATCCCAGTACCACTGAAGACCCGCCGTGTAGGGGAGCGATGCATGTTAAATCTTTCGAGAGCTCAAACGTCCTCCCTTTGGTGTGGTAGTTAGGAGAGGGGGTGCCAGCTCAGGTGTCGTCCGCGTCACTTGACCATGGTTCAAAATGACGCGGACCGTCCCCAAAAGCCCTCGTGTGGCTGAACAGTGGGACGTTAATATTCACTCACTCACGCCAATAGCCTTCATACAAATCTCTAGAGAGAGAGCCGTTAATATATAAACATTTAATCAGTTGGGATCTTTAATTAAATTAATTTTTAAAAATTCTTGTACCATATTTATAAAGGTCTGAAATCCTTGGTACCTATGATGTTGTTTTGATACATCCAAATCTGTCGTATGAATATTTGTCATTTTTCCAGATGTTTCATAAAAAAAACACAAATTAACAGCTTTAAATAAAAATTTTAAATTTGTTTTTTAGTTTGGGTGGTGTTTAACCCCACGAGCGCAGTAATGAAATGCGTAAGAGCCGAACGTGCAGTCATTAGGGTTAGCGTGACAAATCAGTGGTTAAGTGGCCGCAACAACGAAGTAGATTCCCCGGGACGCATTCGTACACGCTCTCGCAAATGATATTTATGGGCCTGGCAAGCATTTCCGCCGGTGCTTGCGGTTATTCCAATCGCGCCCGCTAATGAAGTCGTATTTATCACTTTTTGGTTTTGCCGGGATGCGTGTTCGCTCGCTTCGAATCTTATTTGGGGAAACTCCAGTGATAGGGCTTCGTTAAGATTTCTAAAGGAATTCTTTATCAGGGGAACTCTGGATTAGCATTGTTTCGGAATGGTTTATGATCAGTTTTTTTTATAAGCGTTATCGTTTAGGGCACTAAACAAAAAAATATATGTTTAATGCTTAAATTATCGATAGCACTGATATTTTTAAGCAATTGAAGAGAAATTGTCAGCTTGTAGGTTTTCTTTATTTAACATTATATACATAGTTACTATGGTAATGCATAGAAAAAGTTGCTTAGCGTTACAATATCGATTGGAAATATGAATACTGGTGTGAGAAAAAATGTCTTTAAAATGTCATTTAGATGGTATGACGGACCTATCCGCGTCCTTCCTTTAATCCTCTTGCGAAATCTTTAATCTATTAATTCGAATTTACTCGCAACGAACCCTCTCAAGAAGCAACCATGATTCTACACGTTAGGTCAGATATATATAGTCTAGGATTTCAAGCTAGTGATATTGGGATATAGAGAATCTCCGAGGAGGAGGATAGATTGTTACCGATCAGGTATTATTCTATTCTTAGTGCTCTTCAGAAATTAGACAGTGAAAAGGGTTAAAGTGACGATTGGTCACTATAGTTAAATTGGAGCTCAGATATTTAGAGCAGTGGGTTGATCCTGATAAAGGAGGATCAATATTTGAATGTTTTCTCACAATTCGCGCCTCTCGTTGTCTACTCTCTTATTGCTCAGATTAGGAACATATCTTTTAGTTTGAATTTATAGAATTCTGTCTATTGATAAGTAATTTGTTTAATAACTGGCTTGAAAAGTAACAAAGCGAGTAATCCTTCCCTTTCTCCTACAATTCTAGGCGGGGTTGAGAGATCTCAACCCTTATAATGGTTTTTCAAAAAAAAAGTTTCAAGGTGAATATGTTCGGGAATGTGATTATGAAAAAGCATATAAATAGATAATTATTTTGATATTTAGTGTCAGGTGAATTAGAATATACACATGAAATTGTTTTAAGAATATTTTTAAAAAAATATTCAAAAAAATTTTTTTACCAAAAAATGATGGAAGAAAACATGTTTTCAAAATATTCTTCTTTTATGAAAAATGCTTCTATAAAGATATTTTATCTTATTTTATCATTATTTTCAGAGTTACAATTAGTTGAGGTAATAACTTGTGTTCTTTGTTAAAATTTCTCTGCTCGCGAATATTTTCAAATTTTAACAAATACACTTCTAAATTATATATTTCAAAAATCCTTGTTCAGGCTCTGTACAAGAAATCTTAGCTATATTATTATAGCAGCATTTTTCGTAAATATAAATTTTTTTCCATCTTTTGCCAAAAACTTCCATCTTTTTAAATAATTTTTCTTATAATAGTATTCTTAAAACAGTTTTATATGCATGTATATCCTAATTCAATTGACACTAAATATCAAAATGTTATTCATTTATGAACTTTATTTAAATTACCGTTCCGAACGTCATTAGTCCCCTAAATATAGTCGAAGCATATAACTTTTTATCGAAATGGTGCAATAAATTTCATATGCATATGGAAACATTTGAAGATTTACCATAACATTACTTTTCAAGACAATCATCTGTTTTTGAAAATTCCATAATTGAGGTGAGACAGTCTAGAGTACAATCATTAGTCTGACTGAGTCATTATTTTTCTTATATAGTTTAAAACTGTATTTTGTATTATTCGCTATGTTATTTAAAGAAAAATTGTGTAAACTTTTCAGTAGTTTTTCTTTTTGTCGATTTAGTTAAAAGATATTTTTCATCCTCTATAAGCTGATTGAGATGAGTTAAAATATTCATATATATTACTTGTTCTAAATAATGAGGCGTTCACGCGTATTCAGTGCTTGTTATATTCTATCATATTCAGTATTTAGTACACAAAAAAAATTGAGGTTCGAATTAAATTTTATGTTAGGCAAAGGTATTAAAATACATAGAATTCTCGAAGCTATTAAATTCATTTTCCCTCTGTTCCCAATTATTAAATGAAGTTTATAAAACTTAATGTACCTTCGGAATCAAATTTGAAGCTTTTCAATTTAACATTTATAAGATGTAGGATTTTCCAGATATTATAAGAGTTACTTTTTCAACTAAGCTATATCAGTAGGGACTGTGTTTCACTCTTTAATATATATAATTTGTACTTTACACGTATCAAAAACTTCCTCACTTATCTAAAGATTACGCGAAATATAAATAAATTTGAGACTTTAAACCAGGTTGTTTGATTAATGATAATAATATAAATTTAGATTCAAATAAGCTTTAACTTATAGATCAGCGATCTGTAAATACTTTTTGATCACCTACCCCTAGAAGGCAAATAATTTTACGTTATACCCCCTCCCCTTTTACACATAAACCTTGTGTGAATCGATATATGCAGCCGAAATTCAAATAATTTATTATTTATTTGTTTATTTTAAACAAATTACCATAAGTTTGAATTGAATTAAAAATTTAGAGTTTAATATGAATAACGTATGTAGTTCCTTATTTTGAACCTTCTAGAGATTTATTTCCTCCAAAGGCTTAGTTTCCGGTCTTCGTGCGCATGCTCTCTAAGGCTGCACTTACGTAATACCAAAGAATAGAAGCCGAATTTGGAATATATCCAGGTACAAAAGTACTCTAACATTAATATTACAATCTGGCTTCGCTGTCCCATAGAATACAGAATATTTTACCATACTACTCATTTTTATCCGAGTTTATCTATTTTGTCTGGTACAAAATATGTTTCGTATTCTTTCCCTCCAATATCGTGATGCTAAATGAGATATACCAGGCGTTGGCAATCTATGGCACGCGTGCCACATGTTGCACGTGGTACAAATCTTAGTGGCACTCTGGGCTAGTCTACAAATTTGTCAATATTTGATTGGATAGAAGTTGATAAATTTGTAATGGACCTTATTTGACTATTTGACTAACATCTTCAGAATTGCGGACATTTACTGAATTACGAAAATATCTGAAAGATAATTCCAAAAAAGAATTTACAACTATTTTCTAAATTATTGAATGCCATCGATAGAGAGATTCAATTGTTTGAAGAGAGGAAATTGCAGGTACTCTGCTTTCCGCTTTTAGTTCTACATATAAGTAAACAATCTTTCCTCATCTGAAAAATACTTCGAATCCGCAAAGAAATTTTTAACCAAATGCATGCTCAGAATCGTGTCAAATTGAAAATCACAAATCATACATGTAATTTTGCGATATGAAAATAGTGCATTGCAAGCATTAAAATTTTTATTTAACTATAATGAAGGGAAATACTTATATTTTATGTTATGCATTTCATATTTTAATGGATATGTTTAAAAATACTTAATATATGAACAATTTTAATATTTTTTAAAATTTTAGTTGAAGGAATAAATATATTTTATGTTTTTTTATATTAAGAAATATCTTTAAATGATACAAAATTAATATATAACAAAATTGTAAATATCTATATTACTGATCTTTATTCTCTAATTCGGCACGCATTATCGCGGGAATCGAAATGTTTCAAACATGTCCTACTGTGTGGTACGCTGAATCGTAATGGTTCATTGTTTTGACTCGCCAGAGGTAAAATGTTGCTGCCCCCTGAGCTTTATCAATATATGTTGAAATAAAAAAAATTAATTAATGGAATATTTTGAAATTTTTAAAAAGTTATATTTGAAACAGATGTACGAATTACAATGTTGCACGTTTATATCAACATAGATATATTTTTCTAAAATGTGTTCCACGTTTAGTTTAGGCTCTGGTATTGTTTTAGAAGGCAGCCATAAGGCTTTGAGCTCCCGTGAGTAAGGTGAAACCACACAGCAGCCAATGAGAGAACATTACACTCGTTTGATACACGATCAAACACTCTTAAGGAAGCTACTTCTTTAGTATGCCCGAAGTATAACTTTTTTTACACTACTTTGAAGGCTGAGATGACGCGGTCTTTTTTAATTTGTTCAGTTTGCCTGAGCTAAGTTTACATAAATGTTTTTCAAGCAGCAACTCAACAATTAATCTTTTGAAAACAAGGAGGGGAGTGGGGGATTAAAAGTTATTCAACTTATTCATATTAGAAATTCGAACGAACAAACACATAGTCCATCTGCCTCAAGCATATCGCTTAAATTGGCGGACAAAACTTTGGGCCAAAGACTGTGATTTCGAATCAGCGAGTTTGCGCGGCCTTGAATTAATTAGTCGATCTCATAAACGAACGAAAAGTCGTTTGGTCCAAACGACTTCACGAGTCAACTGGAATTAGAACATCGGGAGAGCCGACGTTCTAATTTAAGAGCTCCCGAACAAAATATGTATTCAGCAGTGTGAGACAAAGTGGCGCTGAATTTGTAATGCATACGGAAACCGCCGTAGCCTCGTCACGCTATATTTCGCCGCATAAATTTTCTTCTTGTTCCGGCTTTTTGCACTTCACTTCGCGGGTAGAGAGAAATCGTTTGGCCACTCATATTTTTCGCTCACCTCTTTAAGAATGCACGGAGAGGCAGACATAAACATGCCCTGTTCTGCAAACGCGGAGGCGATATTAAGCGTGAAGTTATTTTATTTTTTTATTTGATTGATATCATAAACGTAAATAATACTGCTCTTTCTCGCAACATATGGAAATATATTGCTGGGGAAACTTTCATTTATGATTTATCAAGATATACCTGCCATTGCAGAAAACTAGAGCAAAGAATGTAGTAGTACGGCTAGAAGTTTATCCGGAAAGAAGTCTATAGCTGTTTGTTGTTGTCATAGGAATTGTGGAGAGGATTGGCAGTTATTTAACAATACATCTTATTTTTAAAGACTAAACTTCAGTTGGTAACACATTTTTTCTATTTTATGTGACTGCAGTTCATTATGAGATAATGATAAATTTTATAATCAGTAGACCATAGGTTTTCGGCGACGAACTATTGATTTAGGCGTGAGTATTTGTTTAAATCACAAGCCTGTGGGTCTACAACTACACCGAGCACTTTAGACAATTGGGACAAAAAGAAATCTCTATTCAGTACATTTGTCAACCTTTGCTGTGTGCGAATTGTGGGAGAAGGGGACACTATATAACCCCTTCTTTGAGTAAAGAATCGCTTTTTTTTGCTGTATGTACATTTTCTGTGAGATACATAAAGAACTTCAATCCATTACTACAACTAATATGCATTCCCATTAGGTTTGAGTGCTGTTGGAACTTTTTTCTGTCGACGATGTGGGCAGTCTCTAGTTCAGGTGAAGGTGCATATTATACTTTTGAATCACTAATCATGGTTTTTTGGAATGTCTTAGGCCGGTTTCACACGGGGCAACTTTGAGACAGTCAATACGTTTCCTATCACCACACCTCGAATGTGAAGAGGGCATGTGAAGAATAATTCCTTTCACACGCTGACACAAAGTTGATTGAAAAGAAAGTGTCGCATTCATTGATACAGTGATTGAGTCCGAATCAACAAAAAGCTTTCTCCATTTTCAATATGCAAGTAGGCACGTGTGAAGAGCATAGCTTCCGCAATATCCTTTTAGTTGTGAGTCAACTACTGCGGAGGAATGAGAGCGTAGTTTTTAAGTGTTTGAGAGAGTGCTAGTTGACTACGTGGGAAGGGACACAAACGATTTCCATTCAAATCTAGTTCTAGACTGTTTATTTTTTCTGTTAAGTGCAGCATAAACCGACTCGTAGGAAACGGTTCTAGACTCTTCATGGAATGCATAATCAATTCTTGGGTCACCATTTCGACTGAAAACTGCCGACCTTGGCTGGAGTGTTTTACTTGAACCAGCACCAAGATGTCAGTCAGCAGCTGTGCCACGCGTGCGTTAGACAACTAAAAACCAAAAAGAAATTTCTTTTCAGACCAACCATCCTTTGTTTTTTGCGACTTGAGAAAGCGATCGCTGCAGATTGTAGTCCTAACTGTACTAAAGACCATTTTATGGAATAATAAAAGCTAATTTTTAAAAAAATTTAATTGTTTTTAAAGTTTTTCCGGGTAAAAATAGGGAATGGAGCAATGCGTGTTCTTTCGAATGCGGAGGGAAATTATGATTCCTTTTTTAGAAGCAGTACTCTTCCCGTTTATCTACTTTATGAAGAACCAGCTGGGTGGCGTGTTTGGTTTGTCGCAGGTCTTCTGCACCTAAGGATGCGGGTTATGCCCCGGCCCAAGTCGGTGGATTTTCATGATGCAGAAATTCGACAGCGGATATTTCGTATGATTATACGGCACGTAAAAGATCTCTAGAGTGTCGGTTTGGCTTGGGTGCTTTTGGCAAAATTAAATCGTAGTACAGGTTCGCATCGTCAGAGCTCAGGTGCCTCCCTCTGGGGAGGAAACTGGGTGTCAAAATTACTTGCGGGGATTCGTATCCGCCTCTGGGGTGCCACACTAAAAAGAGATACCAGCTTTCGGGGAATGTACTAGGTCTTCAATGGAAAAACACCAATTGCAGCCCATTAGAAATAAAAAGAAAAACTTTCTGGAGGTGTTCAAGAAGTAACATTTTTGCTATTCCACAGATCAAGTAACTAACCAAACCACTTTCTGTTAGCTCTTATTTTATTGTTGCGGAACAGTTCATTCCACTCGTCATTTTCGCACATCGCGATCATGTAATCTGTTCTTTTCAGAGCAATTTATTCTTTTATTGCACTGATTTTTTTATAGACGGATTTGCATTTTTCCGTATTTCAAACTTAATGCAGATGTATTGTGTACATTCTGAAAATCATGCTGTTACTTTCTATATATGTTAAATGGTTTAAAATATATGATATATTTGATTGATATGTACATTTACACATTTAAACAACACATTTGGCAATTATGATTTTCGATACAGTGTTTGTCAAGTAACATACTATTATCTATCAATTTGTAAAATTTTTATAAACGCTTTATATTAACATTGACAAAGACATGATAATTGAGTCTCCCTTTTAGTTTTGATTTTAATGTTTAGAAACATTAAATTGGCTGTTTTAAAAAGAGTTGAGAAGTTATTCTTATTGTTAACCATTACGTGAAAGTTTGAGGAGTTAGTTGTAAGCTCTGCTATTGTTTTTATTAATGAACGTTAGCTTAAAAGGAAAACTTTAATCCAATACAATCCGGTGTATAAATATTGTTCCACTGATAAAAGAAGAAAAAGAAAATGTTTTCACTGGTTTAATAAGTATAGTTAAAAGTTTTTGAAGAATTAATATTTGATCAAAATTGGAGTTACCATTGATATTCCTACTCGGAAAAGAAACGTGCTTACCAAATTTCAAGTCTGCCAGAGTCTAGAATTTTTTTTCAATCTCTTGATAAGTGTTTGAGTCGCTTTTCTTCTATATATCTTAAAGATAACATTACTTCGAAAGTAGGTTTAATGTTGCAAATTTTCCATAAACATGATTTATTTTTGTAAATATTTTGTAGCATATTTATAATAAAATTTGCAAAATTATTTTATTTTCCGTGGAAAAATCTGGTTTTCTGACAAAAATAGATTCAAAATTCTCTCTTCTTTTCTGACGATCAAATGATACTGATGGTACAAATATTGTGTTTAATCATTTTGATCTCATCACGGATAATTATCCTTCTAGAAGTACTTTATAATACACTTAGATTTACTTAAATACTCCTACATTAAACTAAATACCGAAACATTTTAAATTCATTCGCATTCGGAATGTATGATTCTCTCTTTTACTTATTTTTGAACGATCTCAGCTCTCATTCAGCAGTTTTAATTCACAAATTATCCGGAACATTTCTTAAGTGATTCGCGAATTTAAATTTTTGCAACTGAATTTGAGTTGGAAGCATACTTCAATACACCCTTTCATCTGTGAATAAACTTTGAACGAGGAGTTGTATCAAAGACTCAGAATTAGTTTTAACATCAAAGCTGTTAAAAGACATGTTTATGAATATTAAGTTATGCACGTACTATGTAGGATCTTTAATCTTTTAATACAGTTAATTTGAAACTATAAAAAAGTGTACTTTTCAGTTGCATGCAATGTACTATCACACCGTGATTTGCTTACAATAATGCAGCACAATGTTTGCGATGAAGTTTAAATATTCATGAATGATGTACAAGAAATGTTTCATTTCGCACAGTTTTAACTTTTGAAAATTAAATTCTATGGTGTTAATACGTGTGTTAAAATATCAAAGGGGAAATTGTAAGAATAAATAAGTTTTATGAATGAAAGAAAATACTTTGTTACAGTAAAACATAAAATGTTCTGAAAAGTTGATGTTAAAACGTATTATGAAAGAATTAAATAAATATAAAATTTCTTCTGTAATTAAAATTTTTACTAAATTATGTTAATTTTATGTTTGATTTCGGAAATGCATGATATGTTAAATATTTACTAACAAATATTTTGCTAATATGTATGAGTGAGTTAATATTTACATTTTTTTTTTGTTACTTTTCTTCAACTAGGCAAATTTTGATGTAGTGTATGTTGTTGTGAGAGATGTTGTACTCCAAACATTATTATTTAAACATTACTGAAGGATTGGGATTGCAGTACATATATTTACATTTCAAATTTTGTTACAGTAATTTTGTTTGTATCGAAAACAGATATCCTTTAATTATTTACATAGAATGTACGTATTGTGCTATATTGATTGTTTTATGAAATTTTAAGCATACAAAAAGGATTAAAATAGTTTGCTCCATAGTTTATTTTACGTAATTCAAGTTTTATTATAGTTAAAACTGCAAAAGAGTAAATGTTTTCAGTAATATGCAGAAAATGAATTCTAAAATTTGTTTTTATTCTAAAGCTACTAAATTATTCATAACAAAGTATTGATTAAAAAAAGAACAAAGGTGTTAAAAATAGATAATTAATTGCGAAAAAATTGATTTAAAAGTATAGAGAAGGTATTAAATGTAAATTATATAAAGCAAATAAATTTCGTTACATGAATATTATTGATTAAGTACAAAACATATTCAGTAAAAATTTTAAACTTGAATTAAGTTTAAAAGAAAATATATTATCATTACCTTTTACAAGTTACGAAAATATATTTTATATCCCTAATTGTGTATATTCGCTGTTACACATATATTTTTACAGTTAATATGAAAGGAAAAAAACCATAACATGTTAGGCAATTTTGACTACAAATTAAATAAGAAAAATTGTTATAACTTAATATTTGCTTAAGATTATAATATCTTATATATTTTTCTCTAAATCATAATGATGATTAGCTGATTTCAATACGTTTTTTTATTTCATCTCGCATTAAAAGGTTAAAACCAATACTTTTGGCAGATTTATTTGTGATTCCTTGTTAAACGGGATTAGACCTGGAATTTTTGACATTTATTCGCGATACCCAGTAAAAGAATATGTTAATGTGTTTATATATATATATATATACATATATATATATACATGCCTTACTGAGAGATTGAAACCTTTCCCTAAAACATTGTTATAATTTCTAAGAATAATTTATTTTTCCCTTTACTTCACAACTCGCGATAATGTTGTTTCCTTTTTTTTTTTTAGTATTTTGTTTGTTTTTTTCCCCTGGTATTCTCTATAAAAAGGAAGTAGTATTACCCTCTCTTTCTTTCTTTGCACTTGAGTATAAAAGATGCACAGTTATCTCATCTGATGTTCAAGTAATTCAAAATAAAAAAATGATTCCATTAATATCCCGAATTCTAAATTTCCACGAGTATATCATTACATTTAACAAAAATGATTACATTTTTACATTACACTCACGTGCACGCTTAAGAAACATAGCCTCTTGTTGCATAACACTGTTTTGCAAAATGTTGAACATTACTGGTAAAAGCAGGAATAAGTAGGAAACAAACGTGTTAGTTTTTCATAATTATGTTTAAAAATTTTAAAAACGTAAAAACTACTTTAAAGGCGATTTTTAAAAAAAAAAATTCTGAACACTCATTTACAGTTAAGTCTTCATTTAGCTCCTGGCTTATTGTATATTTCAAGCTTATCTGTGTAAACATTGGGGTCCTGATTTGAAAGGAAATAATTTCAAAATAAGTTCAAGAACTTAAATAGTACCTCAATCCTGAGATGGAAGGGATTTATAGCGAATCCTTTCCCTTTATAGCTTTCTGTTATCTGATTCTATAAATCTCTCCGGTGTTCTTGGGAAAATTCGAACAAGTATATATTGAGTAGGAGTTTCAAAGTGGGTGTTGTATATCGAACCCCACTACGTTCTATTTTTAAATGTGAATGAGGTCGCAATGGGGTGCATGTTTAAAATAACATACAAATGTTCATCTATTGATTATAGGTACTATTAGCCTCTAAGAACCGCATCAAATACATGAGATTGTTCTTGTTTTATATTTAAATTTAAATTGATAGAAGAAGCTCACTTTTTTCAGTTTAATGGTAAAAGTAATTTAAAACAAGTTACAAAGGAAAAATAAATAAAAATATGAAGAGCTTTTTTAAGAGCTGGATTGTTATAAAGTGAGCTTAAAATTGCTTAATTGTAATATTTTTATTTAGTAGTTTCACATACACTCTTCATTCTAATTATGTAGTTTTTTTTAGTTTGAAATAAAATCCAATGTCTTACTAAGTCTTTTTTCCAATGTAATGTAAGAGTACGTATACATTCCTTAGTATAATGAGTTCGTCCTTCAGCTAATCAAGAAATCCAACGTATAATACGCACTTAATCACAAAAAATAAAATCAAAATTTAGGGGTACGCGTTTTACGCCGGGTACAATAATGAGAGCTTTAAAGTTAAAAAGTAATGAGCTTAGAAAAATTTGACTTGTACATAGATCGAAATGCTGTGAATTTAAAAGAAACAACATTTTTTCTTGAACTTAAAAGGTTGTAGTTATAGAAGTATACTTTTTTCAAAAGCTTAGAATAATGCCTCAAATAAATATTTCAAAACATAAGAGCATTGCGCATGTATATTTCAGGTTTCTTCGTAAAAAAGGTATAGTGCATGTTATACAACGAATATATTTTAAAATCAAAAATTACACCTTAAAAGTATAGGTGCGCGTTGAACGCCGGATTTTACGGTAATTTAAAACGGTCGCAGTGGGAAAATAATTAAAAACTTTTGATACATGAATTGAAGGATTGTTGTTAAATATAAATTATACTTTAAATTACATATTTTTAGTATTTTTTTTCATTGAATATTTTCTCATATGTACTTTGTGGCTGCATAAACTGAAGAAAACTTGAATGTTTGTTTCTTCGTTGTCATTTGGCAGCACAAAATTACCATTACATATTGTTTATTTTTTGATATAGAAAATCGTGTTCCTATTTGTCTCATATGTTTTATTTAGTAACAAGCAACATTAAAATCCATTTGCTCTTTTATGATTCGTAGACATCGTTTCAACCAAAAGTATAAATATTCTGTACACGCATTATATGTAAATTTAATGTCTTCACTAACCCATCATACTTTGCCTAAACTTCATTCTGATAGTGTTCTACCTTAGTTTAGAAGTAAAAATCAATACTTTAATAAACGCTGTTTGCTGTAATAATGTAAGTTTATATATGCATTTAGTAAACATTACTTGTTCTCAAATTGTCTCATAATATAAAAAAAAACACCTTAGTATGTCTACAGAGAACAATCTATTCTTTTCCACATACATCATGCAACAATTATTTTCATCACAATCGCTTTAATGTTCTTTATTTCAAATTTCTGTCTCTTAATTCAGTACTTGCTATTTCCTTCATTTAAATATGTAAGTCTTTTCTCTTTAGAATTAATGTTTTCTCATTAATAACTTAAATTTTTCTTTTTCTTCTTTTAATTTAAAAACAGCCCTTTATTTAAGACTCGAAGAAATTTAATTTATGTTCTAAGTCAAACGCTTATCTTTACACGTGACTGAGAAAATTTCATTTCATTTTTCATGATGCTTAATTCAGAAGTAATAACTTTTCCAAGGCTGAAGCTTGGCAGTGATTCGATTGTTGCGCAGAGAATTTAATTTTCTGATTAAACCACGATAATCAACACTTTCCTTACAAAAGGTTATTAAAAAATTTTGTTTTCATAAGAATTACCAATTATTTTTTGTCATTATTGAATTTTAATGAGGTGGAATGGGATGATTACGAATACTGAAATCTCTGTTCCAACAAAAAATTATTAATATGCGTAATAAAAGAGATAATGTAAATTAAATTTTGGATTGTCGAAAATCATACAAAAACATTTATCGCCAAAATCTCATTTTGAAATTTTTAAGTAAAATTTAATGAAGTAAATCAATTAGTTTTCACATGCAATTATTTAATCATTTACAACTAGCGGTTATCTACTCTCCTTTTTGGGTATTTCATGATGCTTTATGGATACATATTGTTTTTTAAGTATTATTTATAAGCTCTAGGATTAAAATTTCGATTGTATTCAAAAAGATTCTTATAACCTTCTCATCCTGGTTTAAGAAAGACAAGAATTAAATTTCAGGAATGGAAATATATTCATCTATTACCTCACTCCCCACCATACTCTTGGCAGTTGATTTCCGCAAAAACTCGTTTCTGGCAGATCTCTACTCAACAAAAGAAACACCCTTGCCAAATTTAAGATTTGTAGACTTAATAGCTTAAAAACTGGAACTTATAACGTTCTTACAACCCTACTTTGGATTTCCCAAAATTCATGTGGCCGCGGTAGTCTAGTGGCCAAGGAAACGGACTTGTGGCCAGCGTGTCATGAGTTCGAGCCTAGTGCCGCTGAAGACCCACAGAGTAGGGGAAAATGCACGTTAAATTTGTCGAGAGCTCAAATGTTCTCGCGTTAGTGTGGTGCGGTAGTTAGGAGAAGGGGTGCCGATTCAGGTGTCATCCTCGTCACTTGACCATAGTTCAAAATGAACGAGTTCCGTCTCCAAAAGCTCTTTTGTGGATGAACAGTGTGACGTAAAAATTCACTCACTCACTCATTCGTAAATTTCATTTTTAGCGGGTCTCTATACTTTCGAAACGAAGCATATTTTTCAAATTTCTAGTCTTTATGTAATAGATCAAAAACGAAATTTTTTCCTGTGAAACGCTCGTACAACCCCCCCCCCCCCAACACCTTCTTTTGGAGTCGAATTTCTCCACAGAATTTTAACTTAGATTTATTTGCACCTAAAGATCTTATTTGCGCCTAATTTTTATAATTATGATACGTATTTTGCAGAAGCAACTAAGCACTTGAACCTTTTTGTGGGCAGAATTTATCTTGTTCGTTACGGGTCTCTTCGATTCATTAAATTTCCGCAAAATTGAATTAAAAAAATTTAAAGCTAATTTCGAGAAGATATCTTATTAGTGCATGCCATCATGATCTATAGTTTCGACGTACCAAATTTTATGCACCTGAGTCTCTAAATACACACTCTATTAGTACAGATAATAGTTAATATTATGAAAAGTTAAGACAGTGGATGTTTACTAAACAAAAGAAACATGCATGCGTAATATAAATTCTGTTGATTTTTATATATATTTGCGAATCATACTGAATGAAAATTTTTTGAATAATTATTTACCGAAAAGTATCTTTTGTAAAAAAAAATCATGGGATGTGTACAGTTGTGAAAATTATTGTACGCACAGTATAACGTTGAAATTAAATTGCAATGTTCTTAACAAGAAAGAGACTCGCAGAGTTTTTGAACTGAAATTTTGATTCGATTCGTTATCTCAAATGATATACTAAAAAATCAAAAATTTTTTTTTATTATTTGAATTGCATTATTTTAATAAATTAAAATGTTTTGTACCTTCAAGGTCGAACATGTTTTTATTTGGAATAAAATTAAGAAATGACTAAGGCTATAGATTTGTAAGTTGCTATGTTCAACGTATAAACACTTTTTGTATATCCTAACATACATTTCGAATATTTTCTTCTCTTATACAGCTGAAACTGTCTACCATTTTAATAGGAACATAAAAGCTCTTCATCTATTTATTGCTCCATGAACTCAAATATTTGCATACAAAACAAAATAAACTGTCTCCACTTATTTTTCTTAAATTTGCTGCAGCTTTTTTGGCTTGCTTTATATATTTAAACTTAAGAAACTGTACAGCTACTATTATAAAAAGGATCGGATTTTTACTCAAACACAAGGACACTCAGAAGAAAGTAACTTATAGTTTCGCAAAAATGTGAATGTATATTTTGAAAAAGTTTCTTTAGCGAAAGTATGTCCTTTAGCACGTGTAGCTGAACAGTGCGACGTTAATATTCACTCCCTCACTCATGCCCTCACTCACCTTCTTTAGTGAGTACGATTCACATCCGATGCCTATATTTTTTTTTTTTTTTTTTTTTTCATCTTTTTTTTTTTTTTTTTTTTTTTTTTTTTTTTTCTAGACACAGATATTAGAAATATTAGCGTATAGAATCGTTTGCAATAAAAAATATCACTCAACCTCATCATGTCCATAGCATGAAGATCACGAGAAATATAATTAAAATAATTTCAAAATTTAATTACTGCCACAAAGGGTTGAATTTTAGGAAAAATGAAAAAAGAATTATGGTTAAATGATTTTAGACTCAAACTATAGAACTTTCTACCATATAAGTAACCAAAAGCGAGTGAGTGAATAATAACATCGCACTGTTAAGCTACACGAGCGCTTTTGGAGACGGACCTCGTCATTTTGAACCATGGTCAAGAGACTAGTACGATACCTGAATCAAAAGCGAGGATTATAGATAAGTGAGTAAGGAGTTGTGTATAGTACTAAATAAATTGTAACATTTTATAGCCTTAAATCTCTCTCCCTGCTCTATCAAATCATTTTGATCCAAGCTTTCTTTCGTTTTTCGCTATATCGTGCATTGTTATTTCGACAGTAGGTTTTTTTTTTTCAAATCAATGCTGAAGAAGCTATTAAATGTATCCGATGTGTTTTTCCTTGCAACAATTTAGTAAGAGTCCTCTGTGAGCATAAGCTGCACATTCCATCCTTCATATGGCTCTTTCTTTACAAATGGTTTATTGTTGGCAACAAATCCAGTGTCTCCATCTGACACAAACTGAAACATCGCTTCACCATTTTCAGTGGATCCCATCTCATGTCGAACTTCACGGGAATGAAAAGGCGGATAAACTAGCCAAGGAAGGCTTCAGTCTTTCACCACATCCGCCTTTACCTACCTGAAATTATACTCGTTAAGAAAAATTCTCAAAATTTTGTGGAATGGAGGGGATCTCCCACTCATCATTGATATGCGGGTAATAGACCCGCAAGTGTGACAGATGATCCCAGATTGCACTCTCTCGTCTTGCTAGTGGTCTCATCAAGGGCCTCTCATTCTCAACGAACAAACAGATCTTCTCCATCTGTGCAAGGTGTCAAGATCACCATGCTTCCCTCGACCACATACTGTGTTGCATGGATCTCACAAGCAAAGATATCTACACTGATCCCCTTCTTGTGCTCGACTTTTTGAGAGTCAACAATTTGATTGATCTTGTCTGATTTTGTCAGATGCTGGAGGATTAGCTACAGAAGTCCTCTCATCGCAATAAATGTTCAAAAGTACTAAAAGGCCTTTTTTCTGTAACAAAAATTGCTTTGACTTTTTACCATAAAAAAGCTCAAATACCTCAATTTCATTCCTCTTGTGGCAGTATTTAACATAAAAAGGAATTTTTTCTTTAATTTTTTTCTTTATCTATATACCAGAGAACGTCTTTACCATATAAATAAGCTTTGAAATTCTGAAACAAAAATTCCAATCCACCTTAGTGAGTACGCTAATTTGTTCTAGATTAGAAGTGGTTCAACAACCATGAGGGCCAAGGCTTACTGTGCCTAGCTCAGTTTACATGCCTTAGGCGCAGGGGTGCATGTACAGATGCTTCAGTAAAGTGGCCAGTCTGATGCGAAACCTCCAGTGTTCAGTTCAGAAGTAAGCTTGGTACTCATTTATCGATCCACTAAAGAGATGAAAGGCTGAGTCGACCTTGCCGAAACCGGGATTTGAGCCCGGACTTGTGGCACGGAGGCAATATGCACTATCACTTAGCCACTGGGCTTCAGGTTAGAATTATACGGAATATAAACGTCAAGAAATGATCTTTAATCTGAAAATAAAGGCTTATTTTCAAATATAAGGTACTTGTTTCCTGACATTTGCGGTTACCAGTTTCTACTTGTAAATAAAATTTACGTAAATATACCTTCTTACTAGTAGTTAGAGCTTGGTTTTAGTTAGATTAACTGTTTCACTGGGACACACAAAGGGAAAAAATATACTTACTTTGACAATGCTATTAAACCAACTTCAGGGAATAATACTAAGGAAAAAAATAGTATAAATCCCTTTATTGTGCTGCAGATATTAATGCTCCCCTTCATTTCAGCAATATATAAATGGAAGATTAATTGATATCCGTATCATCTTTTGGCGTACACTGATAAATTGCTCATCTGAAATTATAATATTTCTATTATTTCCAGTATTAATGGTAGTTGGGAGTTCTTATTAGTGTAGGATCAAAAAGAGAAAGCGCCATTAAATTAATAGCATTAATATAATATTATGTCTATCATAAGTAAGAATTACTTATATCAGAGAATCTGAAATGAATAAAAGGTATTATTTTTTAAAACATTTAACTACGATTGAAGAATCTGTAAGTGACAACGGTGTCAATTATATATTGAGTCATTATTTTATTTAAATAAAGAGGAAATCAATGTTCGAGTTAAAAAATAATGGTTTTCAGAATTTGAAATTGATAAAACTTTCAGTCGAAGATTTTATTTTTATGTGATAATGAGCATCCCACAAAAATAAATAAAAATTATCCATGGATAACGTGATACTAATAAACAATTCGTTCATTTGTTAGAATAATTTTTAATAGAATTATTTTTAGCCTTTTTACCGAATGAAAAGAATCAAATAATTCACAGGAATATATTTTTATTTTTGTTTTGATAGTAATTAATAATAGTGCTTAAAATATATAAATTTTTATCAATTTCTCTTTTTCATACCAGTTTATTGTAGTTTCAAACTAGTGCATTTCAAAATTACTTAAATCAAATGTAATTTAACTTTAAGTTATGAATTAAGTGCTCCTTTTCATAGGTATTTGAGAATATATTGAGTAAGATTGAAAAAGTTTACTGAATCTGAAATGCGAATTTTGCAGTGAGTGGACTCGATTTATGTGACGTCACGTATTTTCATGTCAATAAGTTCATTAGCCTCACTGCTGCCAGTTTTTTGCTTTTTACAGAAGCTTTCTTATGATATTACAGATTCATTAACAATACTAATGTACTCAAGTAAAAAAAGCCTCTATTTAAAGCTATCTAATATATATATACAAATAGTTTTAATTAAATAAATAAAAAGTAAAAGCAATATTTTTTTTTATTTTAAAAGATTTGGGGAACATTTTACCCTACCATTATCACATTATTAAACTCTGAACTATTATTAGAGTGAAACTAACATGAGAATTATTATAGAAGTAAATAATCCAATTAAAGTTTATTCTACAGTGTTATCCTACTTGTGAAAGTAAATAACAGTCATTTCTTTAAAATTTCTTTACCTTACCTTTTTTTCTTTTTTTTAACTTCCCGTAAAAAAATTACGTGTCTTTTAAACAATTTTGTGATCTCATTTTTCATCTATCCAGACTAAAACCTTCTAACTAAAAGATTTTTAAAAAAATATCCTGGAATTATTGTATAAAGCGATGTGGTTAACCCATAAGGGAATGGAGAATCGTTTACAAGGTGAATAATCGGTCTATTGTTTTTCCAGAGATCATTCTATAAGGGTAGAATGGAAATTTTATTTTCCTAAAAAGCTGTTCCATTAAAAAAAATTGAATTTAATACAGGAAAGCTGGAAAAAATTTAAAATAATGTATCGATGCACGGCGTAGTGATGGATGAGTACATTTTGAAAGGTAACTATGATTAAGTACTTCGGTTTTCTATAAACTAGAAAGATTTGTTTCGTTTTTTCCCCACTCGAAAACTTCCATATTTAAAAAAAATTTAGTCTCTATATTTGAACTAACTATCACAGAAGGTTCTGGATATAAACAAATATTGAAATTTATTTTCAAATATTATAATTTAGTCTTATATCTTTAAAGTAAATATGCCTCTTGGCCTGCTTTCAAGAAAATACGTAAATAATTATTTTAAAAAGAAAACAAAGGTTGAATCCTGTTTTAGTACACTGCTTTATGGCGGTTAACCTTTGTTGCCAAACTGAGTGATAAGTATGACAAACTAGCTGCCTATTTATGCACAAACCTAAGGACCAATAGTTCTGTTACCACTAGTAACATTGCTTTCTACATAATAGCGCTAATGGACTACCTTCATGTGACATAATAGTCACATGATAACTATTAACGCTCTTCCAGCTAATAAGTTCTTGCACTTCTATGTTGCCAACTTTTGCTTTTTACAGGAACTTTCTTTTAAAAAGTACATTTTTGCGAACAATAATAGTTTACATAGGTGGGCAGAAATAGACTTGATATAAAAATTTGTATATCAGATATAAAGTTCTTTAAAAAATTATTGAAAGATTTTTATATTACTTGAGCATTGTTACCTAATCATCAAATTTGAAATCTATACAAATAAATAAAATTGAAGAGTCTGTTTGTAATTTCAAATTAGCAGCTTTTTACTAAATGCATTTAAAGGTATATACGGTACTTATATCAAAAAATCAATTTTTAAAATTTTGTCTTTCTGTCTGTCTGTCCGTTTGTCTCGGCTAATCTCGGGAACTTCTGGTCCTATTTTAAAAATTCTTTGACCAATGGAAAGCTACATTATCAGCGAGTAACATAAGATATATTTTATCTCAATATTCTTACAGGAAGGTGAATTATGCGGGTAAAACTTTGACGTTGCTTATTCCCCGCCAAGTTGGCGCAAAACAAAATGAGATTTTAATAAAAAATGTCTCACATTTATAACAAATAACTGAAACATAGTGTAATTTAGCATCTTTACAAAAAGCAATGTTTTAAATGGTTTTTTATTAAACGTCTAACGTTTATTACGTTACATTTGTTAAATGTCAAACTCAAACTTTGAGAAATATCGCCAAGATGGCTAAGAAGTTCTCTATTACGACAATTCCAGATATTTTAATGCAAATTTTCTCCCACTTTTTAAAGAGGGAAACGAAATAAAGTTTTAGCGAATTGCGTGTGGGTGATATTGAAAATTCTATGGTAATATTAATTGACAGTTTCATAAAAAGTTTTGATTACTTTAGAAGTTTTGATTAGTTTTGAAAGTATTTATTACTTTGAATTTTTTAACCTAATTATACAATATTCATATTTTGCACAAAATTGTTCTTTTTATACTGAACCAGATATTTTACATGGAGGTACTACTTTGAAGATATACTATGGAGGCATCCATACAATGTCACTCGCCGAATAAAATTAGGGAGCTTTACGCAATACTTATTTCATCTTCGGTCTTTCTAATCCTCAAACCTTTTGGAATAAGTACAAAGATTACATGGCGGAAGATATTTTGCGACGAAAAACAACCAAATATGCCTTTCAATGAACACATCTACAACGAAACGCAATAAAGGTTTTCAGAATGGTTAGGAAGAAGCTACATGATTTTGGAATGATTAGCCCTAGACGTGTTGACGGAAATGGCTTCGATGATGAAATTATTTGAGAAATAAACTACGATTTTATAGCATTGTAACATCAACAGAATTTATCCTAAATGTACCAGTTATGCAAAATCTCGATGCTCCTCGACTATGTAAAGAACGAGGCTTTGGATCACAAAACTGATGCAGAATATACTTGGTGCCAATATTTGAAAATATGTCATGAAAAGGATAGTGTTATCATACCTCGAATTCCAAGTGTCCCCACTGACCTACTGTTTCAATTCAAACAAGTTCAATTTTCAGTTTCAATGTTGCTATTAACAAAGCTAACATTTCAGGTCACAGGGCGCATTTAAAAAATCAATGTTTTTCCCATGGCCAACTATACGTAGCCTGATCGGTGTGTCCAATGCCCTAATCTTCACATATTTGCAACTGACGAAAGAACATATAATATGGTATACATATATATTCTGTTTTGAGTTCTTTTAAAGAGGAATTATATATTAAACGTAGATACTTTCGATTTTTAAAAAATATTAATAGTTTAAGTTATTGAATATTTGTTATTTATTATAATAAATTACGTTTTCAGTTTTTTAAACTAAGCTCAATTTTAGAATTTTTAAATTTTATTGGTTCCAGTCAGCAATAAAAAAATTACCATATTATATTATATACTTTCTAATGATAATGATTACGACTTGGACAGTTATTTAAAGACATCAACGCGAGCGGAGCCGCGGGTAAAAGCTAGTCTGAAATTAAAACAAAATTAATGGCGTTTTAAATCTATAAGCTTAAATGCACAGAATAGACTATACTCAATTGAAAATATCAAAAATTCATTGGTCAAAAATTCTGAAAAAAAGTTTCGAATTTCATGGTTTTTTTCTTATGTTTTTATTATAAATTTTTTTTGAATTTTGGAATGTTCGTACTATCATTTGGTACGAATATATGTGCTGAGTCTACCCTATAAATTTAAAGTAAATCAGTCAAACCGTTCTTGAGATATGATGGAGGAAAGTTTGAAAAACTCAGTTTTGAGAAAAACGAGTTAGAGTTTCAAGGTGGTGTGGTAGTTAGGAGAGGAGGGTGCAAGCTCAGGTGTCGTCCGCGTCACTTGACCGTGGTTCAAAATTACGCGGACCGTCCCCAAAAGCCCTCGTGTAGCTGAACAGTGGGACGTTAATATTCACTCACTCACTTAGAGTTTCAAGTTCGATGAAAACAATGAAAATCTTAACTTACCCTCATTCGGCGATGCCTGGTAGCGAGGACTAAAACAAGTTCAACGAAATATTCAATAAATGTGGATGTTTCCTTTTAAACCTCTACAAATTTGTATGAACGTATAATTGCGTAGAAGGGTCAATTGCATCAAGCCTAGCCTTCGATTGCCAACTCAGCACTCCGAACGGCTGCTCTTCTAACACTTGCTTCTTATAAAGACTTCGAGTATTAAAAATCACTTTACCAAAGTATTCTTGACATGTTAAGAAGCAATTTATCGAAAAAAAGTTTTCAATTTTTTGAACCCATTACATGGGTGAACTCCTTAAGTTATTCACTCGGTAAAAGCCATGAAACGCCGGGCTAAGGGGAGGGGAAAGAAACAAAGAAGTCAAAGTAATTTCGAAAGATAATATTGAAAGTGCTGATTTTGTGAAGAGAAGGGAAAATGTTAAACGAGAAAGCCCGTGCAACGCCGGGCCATGCACTCACATCGTACGCTTACACACCCACACAGAAGTGCTGGCGTCATGAAAGAAGGAAGAAATTAACATGGGGGTTAAGTTATACACTAGGTAAAAGCCCGTGCAACGCCGGGCCATGCAGCTAGTATTATCTAAATTTTACAAATGGAACAATTAGTACGAAACAAATAGCAGCTTTGATCTCAATAAAAATCACATAATTACCTTTATCACATGGCCATCTTGAATTTTTCCCATTAATTCTTTGACTACTGTTTATACGTGTGAGTACCGAAAGGCTTATCAAAATGAATAGAATGCAAGGCTTAAAGGTTTTTTTTAAAATCATTTGTAAGGAAGCAAAGGGCAGAAGGAATTGATCGAATCGTGTATCAATGAAAAGTATGAACGCCCTAAGTGTGGAAGTTTGGAAATTGGAAGAGATTGAAAGAAAAAAAATTGGTTTATGCATTTAATGGAGTTGTAAAATTCAAGGGGGACATATTCAACATAATGTGAGAAGCATAAATATGTCCCTTCAAAATAATGCAAGTGTTACTTTCAATTTTCCTGTTCTATTTTATAACTTTTTTAAAAATGTTATTCCTTACTTTATAAACTGTTCCACTCTTGTCCTTCGAGCATGACACCATCTTATTTCCTGTTAACTCCACTATGAATTTGAAAATCATGTTCTTGGCGACATTTTGGCGCGTTTTAAAATTCCGTTGCCAAGCTGTGCCCTAAAACAGAATTTTACCCGTAAGTGCCTTAAATATTATTTGATATTATTTATTTGACACAAAAAACGAAATAGAATTTTAAAAAATGTCAATTGTGTAGGTTCTGGGAATAATGGTAGGTGGCAGATTTTCCGAGTTGTCGCCAAGATGAATATTGGCTATATTATCTGATATGATGCATTTAATACAAACACAATGATTGGACAGCGTTTGGCTTCAATGTCCCTATAACAAATAAGAACCTCAGTTCTACTTGAACTAAAGAAACGTTCTTTTTTAAATTTAAGTCATGTTAAGATTTCAAATGGCCGAAATTTTGATTTGAGGTCTACACACACACACATATCTCCCTTTTTCTAACTTCCACATCTAGTCAAAGCTCTTTGTAGTTTATTTCCATAGAATGTCCCGAAATCTCTATCATGCTGTTTAACAAGGCTGTAATAAATTAGAAAATGAAATCTGAAAAATTCAACTTTAAACTCAAATAGTATTGAAATAAATGATCAGATTTAAGTACGCATACAAATTTTTTTGTATGCACGCGCTTTCAAGTCAAGATATCTCGATCAGAGACAAAGTGGGTTTTTTTATGATGTCTAAATTAGCGCGAAATGTTAATCACATTATTGGGAGGCTTAAAAGGTTAAATTGTTTCCCTTTGAATATCTGTGGTTGAATTACGCGTGCATATGCATGCATTTATATTAGGGAAAAAAAAACGATCAAATGGTGAGTTTCATTTTTTCCTTTGGTGTGTAAACACGGCTTTCGCTTTTTGTGTTTATCTCATGTAATTGTTGCAAACACTTGATGACTTTTTCCACTATTACCAATTTGTGCAGATTGTTGCCATATTTGAATCAAATTTTATGCTAATGTTTTGTTCAAATAACGTAGAGAAATATAAACAACATTGAAGGTGGTGTTTAAAATAAACCAATAACATCCTATAAGAATAAAGATTTAAAATAAAAATGTTATAGCTACATTTTACAGAACATAAAAGAAAAACTTCCTCACAATATGAGTATTAAATAATATTTTTGAAGAAAAGTCATTCCAAAAAGAAAAGTCATTCCTTTCGTGTTCGATCCCGAACCATTGTTAAAAAATATTTTACAATAAGAAAAATAAGAAATGGGAAGAAATATGTTGTATTTTGTTTGCACAGAAGCGCATTCTATATTAACGTTTTTATAAAACTATTTTTTTTGTTATTAAATCAGAACAAATGAAAACGTTCCCCTTTAAAGATTAATTCTATAAGTCAAAAAGCTATTTTGAAATAAAATATTAAATTGTTTACTCAACTAAAGTTTTATTTATTTCCTGGAAAAACATTCTGTTGTTGTTGAACCTGATGCATAACTGCTACTGAAATTCTGTATTCTACTGTATGGTACTGAAATTCCTATATTAATATTGGTTATTTGTATTCAATTATTTATAACAAAATTCATTTTATAGCTATGGTAAGCATGTATTTAATTTAATTTTATTTGGAATAATTTATAACTATTTATATTTATAAAAGGATTTTCTTACGTTGTAAATCTTTAAAAAGCATCGAATTAAATTACCATTTTAATTTAAAGAAACATATTCGTATACACATGTTTGATTAAAAAATGAAGAAAATAGCATTCAGATGAAATTGTCCGGAAATCTGCATATTTGCAAATAATAGGAATACAATCAAATGCAAATAATATTAAGTTTATTCATGACTGTGTTTAAAGTAGAGAAAATATTTTATTTTTGTTATTTATAAGTTAAACATTTATTCCTACTCTTCATGCATAATAATGAATTTACTAAATTCGTTTAATTTGATAAATATTTATTTCTCTGTCGGTCGCAGTACATGATATAAAAAGGTTAAGATAAAAGGACTTATAGAAAATATTGGGTACAACTACGTAGTATAATCCAAAAGTTCGGGGACAAGGGGTAGAAAACCTTACCTTGAATAGTACACAGTAGTAAAGCATATCAACATTTTAAGTAGTCTCCTTTTGCGACGATACACTTCTGCCAGGGTTCGTATCACCTCTGGAAGTATAGCTGAAGACCATTTTTCGGAACCTCCCGTAATGGCTCCTGCTATGCTCTTTTTACTACTGATGACACAAAACAGCGTCCCTGAAATGTTTTTCATTGATGGGAACAGGTAAATGTCACAAGGGGTTAGTCTGGTGAAAGGGGGGGGGATATGGAAGCACGCCAGTGCGAATTTTGGCGAGGAATTCTTTTGCCAATTGGGATCCATGTGATGGTGCGTTGTCATGTAGAAGATACCAGTCGTACTCTGCCAGAACTGAGACCGCGTACGACGAAAGGATTCCCTCATGCGACGTCTTCAAGAAGTGTGTATCTTCAACAATTTGTGCAAGTGTTTAACGACAATCTTTTCGAACACATTCAGACACCAACACTGCATTTTCTACATTCCATGATGTCTGTCGTCCAACGTGTTCATCGTCTTCGATGGATTATCGGACCTCTCTAAAACGCCGATGCCATTCGTAAACCTTGGATATTCCTATGGTAGATTCACAATACATCTTACTTATCATTTCCAAAGTCTCCATTGGCGTTTTACCTAAGCGTTGACTTAATTTAATGTTCAACTCAGTTAAAAAAACCCATCTTTCTTACATAACAAAACAAAGCTAACTAGCTTCGGAAGATAACAGCTGCGCGTGCGGTTCGATCACATGACATGAACTAAACCAACCTTGGCAGGTAGGATAAGGCTCGGAGAATCTGTTTAAAGTGGTTTAAATTTAGGTACTTACTTTCGTTGTCAGCAACGCCTGCAATCTCCGAATTTCGGGATTGTACTACGTATTAATTTCCACCTTTATGAAAACACAAAAACTAACGTGAATTTGGAAAATTTTGAGAGTGGGTTTCGAACACAGATGGTCACTTGACTTTCGAAGTCTATCACCAATAGACCACATGTTGCATTGAAATACGATGGTAATAAGAAATCATGACTTGAGACGTGGCAAAGCTGCAGCAGATTTAGCTTTATACGTGGTAAAACACAATGAAGCCTGCTACTTTACACTTTGAACTTTACGACATATAGCAAATTTTTGGATGCAGAGTTCTCTTAAAAGATTTTGATTATAAAGTTTCCTTCCGGGGGGTACCTGTACACTGTGAGATAGTAAAAAATGATACCAACCTGATGTTGGTTCAGGTAGAAATCTCGCTGATCATAGTTTCCTATGGGATCCGAGCGCAATAAAGATTGAAAAGCCATTAAATCAGACAAAAAATAATTACACAAACAGGTATTCACAATAATTCATTTTTATTTAGTTCAAATTTAGACCTGATTACACGATGTATTGACAAGACAATAAATGAAAAATGATGGTTACTTATCTGAAATGCGATTACAGCCTCTGAAACTCGTCAAAGAGTAATCTCGCCAAGGGAATAACTACTATAAATCAGGAATAAATGACTATAATTCAGAAATTTATAGCGTGGTTATATTGTCCACGTGATTACTATTCACGATCTTTCTGATTATTTGCATGCTATTTAGTAGTGCCATTCATTTTCGGAGTGGAGTTGCTTTAGCTCAAAGTGCCAATCTGAGTGGGCGGGAAAAACCCGAGTTAGAGTGTGTCCGACTTGTGGAAAGCCCATTTTACAGCAAACACTCTGATACGCTTGTTGAGGAAGTAGTTCTAAAATCCCTGATATTCACAAGGGCTTCATTATTTCATTTCTGAAGGTTTTTGGCAAATGTGGCTTTCAAACACAACTTGTATTCGGAAGCAGCGGATTTATCTAAGCACAAGGACTGGGGATCATTGACGCAAACCCCACTTGTGGTCCTGATTGTCCCACGCGTAAGACCAGAGGTTGGCATTACGTCGATCGCGATTGACTGGTGAACCACCAAGATATTTTGGAGTGATCACCTTTTCAAAGACCTAAGACACGCACACTAAAAAAACGTATTTACGGAACACCGAAGCCTGTTAGACTAAATGTCTACAATATAGACATTTTTTAGCTCACCACACCTGAGCCACTGGGGGGACAGCAACACCTTGAAAAAATTAGAAGTAACTCTGAAAAGTCTGCCCCCCCCCCCGCGTTAAACATTTTACAAACCTTAGCTGACTGAGATCTCATCTCTTATATATCAGTAACCGATTCCGTGGATTATACTCATAGTGACTATCGTCAATTTATGACAACCAAACATTTAGGCGTGTGCTCTGCGCTACGTGGCGTGTTCGCAGTAGCCTTGTGGTCATGGCCAGCATGTCATGAGCTCGAGGTCTAATGCTGCTAAGGAGCCACCTTTACAGGAGCTGATAATTGTTCAATCTGTCGTGGTTCAAAGTCCTCCCATTGGTGGAGTATGGAAGTTAGAGGAGAGTGGTATGTCATCTCAGGTATATTTCTCGTCACCTGACCATGGTTCAAAATTACGAGGCCCCTCTCCAATAGTCCTCATTTTGCAATATTATGCGATGTTAATAAACAGTTTTTGATCGTATTGTTGAAAAATTCTGGAGAGCTATTTATTCAATGCCCTCACTTGGCTTCTTGACCATTTGGCGCCGAGCCTCCCTGTATCGGCTGACGTCGTCGTCAGTCGGATATTGATCGTCTCCAGTGCATTGGAGCAGGTGGTTGCCATTCATCCTGGCGTGACCTCTCTGCGGCCAGGCTTCGTCAGCAGCCAGGTCAAGCCACTAGAGGTAGACTCCTAAAAAGTCATGTCCGGTGGTCAGACGAAAGCGGGCAACAGCCCCGGCTCTCTCCAGGTGCCTTGCGATTGGACCCACAGTGGACAGGGTTTCCCATGGCTTTCCAAGGCTCTTGGTTTTTTGAGTCATAACCGTACATTTGAAATGTATGTGGATATAATGCTCTTTGTTCTTCTGAGGTTGAAGCTCAAGGGGATTTCCAATTGAGAAGACTCGGCTCCCTGCTTCGCTTTTTGGTCGGCGCACTGGAGAACTCGTATACTAATGGTACAAATGCTAGTTTGTATGTGACATTTGGAAAATTATTGGTTTCATAATTCTCTACAAAGCCTCTTCAATTTTGCTTTAGTAAAATCTTGCATTATTCTTATATACGGATACAATTTTTAACCAATTTGAGAAAAAAAAACAGCTAAATATTTGATGTTATTTTTGTGAAAGCAAAGTTTACTAATGTTCTAGTAAAACCTTTGATCAATAGCATTTCTAACAAAATTACATCCATGCTTTAAATAGTGTATTGTTCAATTCCTACTATTAGCTCACTCGCTCTATATATTTAACTTGTTCAAATTTTCAATCGTTAATAAAATGCATTTTAAAGCACTCAATTGAGTTGAAATTTTATGTACACGATTATTTTGGACGACTATACAGTAATTTAATTATAACTAATAAAAATTAATTGATTAAAACTAATTATTCAAATAATTACAAATACAGCCACGTTGGCATCATTTTTGGCGACTTAGTCAGAACTTGAAAAGGTTTTCTCACATTTTAAAACACTCATTTGAGCTGCAATTTTCTATATACTATTGTTTTCTGTAACAAAACGATATAATTTAATTATAATTAATTAAAATTATTAACTGAAATTAATTATTTAAGGAATTACAGATACAGCCACATTGGTTTCATTTTTAGCGACTTGAGTCAAAACTTTAAAAGATTTTTTTGCTCACATTTCAGAGCTGAACAGTTGAACTGAAATTTTACATACACGATTGTTTTGGATGACAATGCGATACTTTTATGATAATTAATAAAAATTAGTAGCCACTTAATGTTGTGATTCTGTCATATATATACATATATATATTAATTGTAAGTATTTAACAAAAAGTAACTAAAATATAGTTTTTTGTTCATATAAATAGGAATTGACTAAACATGTTTTTTTGTTAATTGTTTTTGACAGTACAAATAACAGATTTAAAAAAAAACTATAAATAATAAGCTACGGTATTATAACTTACAATACTAAAAAAAAACTGAGTTATCTAATCTTATTATATATAAAGAGTGATCGTAACAAGTGAAAGCCTTTACAGTACTTAAAAGAGATTTTTAAACTTTCCAATACACTTAATAAAACTATAAAACTCGTTTTTACTTTCATTATTCGGTTTTTTTTTATATACAGAAGCAAATCTGCTTTAAGTACTTTACTTTTATTATTTTGCGAAAAACAAAGCATTTTACATCTTTTTTCTTCCGAGTATAATTCACTTCCTTTTTTTCAAACACTTTCTCATGGTCCTCACGTGCTCCATTTCTCTTAAACAAACAATTTAGTTGTTTAGATGGGACATTTATCGCCGTTCGCACGACACGTTAATTTTATCTCGGCAATTAAATATTAATTTTTATGGCATACTTAAGGAAAAACACATTCCATTTTTTTAGGATGAAATATAACTCTACCTTTCCTCTTTAGCTTTCACATAACACTGAGTTATTTTTGTTAAACAAGAAGATAAAACAATTTCGTAAACAAAAATTCACGAGAATGTGATCAGACTGCATTTTACAATGTTTAAAAAAAAATCGCAATTTTTTTTTAGTTTTTTTCGAAAACATTTGTATAGAATATCTTCTTTCGTTATCAAATTGAAAAAGTTTCATTGTTTTTATTTTGTTAGTAAGGCCTAAACAAGATGGAAGAAAAATTTTTATTCAATTCTTAATATTAGTTCCCTTTCTCCCTATATTTGTAAGTATATGTATATATATCTTGTTCAAATTTTCAATCGTTAATAAAACCCTTTCTATTCTTACATTCAAGTTCAAATAAATTTTTTTAAACTTGTAGTGGATGACACTTGATGTTAATACAGTTTTTTTTCCAAATATTAATTCATTAATTAAATCGAAATATAAATAATAGTAAAAATAAAAAATAATTGTCCAACAGCCTATGTAGAAAGAAAAATCGTTCGTTGTGTCCCTGTAGGGTAATGGATAGCGCGTTGGACTTCTAACCCAAAGGTCGTAGGTTCGAATCTCACATGGGATGGCCTAATTTCTGAGAATGTGATTTCTTTTTTACTATACTATTTTATTAGAATAATTAAATCTAATTGATGAATAAATAGTAACAAACAAAAAAATAGTTCAACATCATACTTAGAAAGGAAAATGGACCCCCCCCCCTTTTTTTTGTAAAGAAGTTTTTTTTTATTTTGGCACTTAATACTGTGATTCTGCCATATGTATATGCATATTTATATTAATTATAACTATTTAATAAAAAGTAACTAAAATATAGTGTTTCTTTGTTGACCTAAATAGGAATTGACAATTTTTTTTATATTACTTGTTAAAATTTACATATTTTCATTTCATAATTTAAACTTGAATTTTATAGTAATTTGAACGTTAAAGTAAAGTGTATGTTGTATTTGTGTGACATTACATCCATCTACTTTAAGGAGGATTGAATTTTCTTGTTTGTTTTTGTTTATAGATATAAGATTTTGTTATTTTCTGTCAAAAAAGGGCCGTGAAATATTTCTCAATATGAAATCCTATGTGCATTGAATATTACTTATGCGTTGTTCTAGGCGAATAGATTTAAAAGAAAAATGAAAGTCAGAGAGAAGATAACGATTTATTTTCTGAATTTCCAAAAATGTCTTTATACAAAAAATAAAAATAATAAATTTTAATATTAATTTTTTTAAAAATTGATTTATGAGGTAAAATATTCACATATATAAGAACAAGTTTTGAATTAAAATGCAGGATTATATAAAAAAATATCCGGACTTTATTCATAAAAATTATTTATGATCAAATTGTGTATATCTTTTCTGAGATGAAATCTATTCCATTTGTTCCTATGAATCCTTTATTTTAATAGTTTCTTACATATTTTACATTTATTTGGAAATGCTCTTTATGCAAAATTAACTGCAATAGCTTTAATTGCTCAACTTTTTCTATCATTTTGTAAAAACAAAACTTTGGCAGTACTTATTTACATTTGTTCATGTATAGACGGTATACCAATAAACCACACCCTTTCAGCTTTATTTCTATATGAATGAAACATTATGATTGCGTATTCTTTGGATACATTTCGTATTTAATTTGTTACATGTGTTTATCAACAAATGTAAATAAATCTTCATAGAAAAAAGATAAACATAATGTAGATTCCGGGGAACGGTGTTTTGTCCTCCTTAAGTCTCAGATGTGTCCTCGCCCTCAAATAGTAAAAATAAAATAATTCTTTTACTTACTCTAACAAAGTTATATATTAATCCTCAGCCCTTAGAATGCATAATTAAAGTAAGACTCTCTATCTGTCTTTATTCAAAGGATACGAAATAATTAACATACACACAATAAAGTACAGTATTACCCCAAACTTATGCGATATGGGGGACTGCGTGATAAGTCGGGGTATAATTTCTCACATAAATACATATAAATTGTTTTTAGCTGGGGACAAAAAAAATAACGATTTAGAAAAAAGATTAATTAAATCTTATTTAACACAGGCGTCGCCGTGGTGTCGATGGCAGGATAACGGAGTAGCATGCGATAGGTCGGGGTTCGAATCGCACGATCAGCTAACTTGCTCTTTTAATTTCTTTTGGGGCCGTGAATAGCCTAGTCGTTAGAGCATCGGACTTTAGACCGGAAGTCCTGGGTTCGATGCCCGATGCCACCAAATACCCTCCGATTACACACGGAGTACGTGCTCGTTAAATTGGTGGGTCCGAAAGTCTTAAAGCGGTTGCAGCAGAAACCACGGGTGCAAAGGGGGCTGGAGAGTATTTCCCTCCCCTCCAGTTCCGTGCCTAATTTGTGGAAGTGGAGATATAGGTGGTGTCGCCATCTATCGTGTATGAACTGAGCCCAATCGTACAGTTATCTCAATGGTGCTAAGAGCTAACGACAAGCGTACAACTCGCCCCTTGCCACGATGAATTTTGTGGGCCGCGATCTTACCAGTCAGACAGGTGGCATTAGAAACAACAGCAACACAGAAATATAAAATTGCAGACCCAAATTATTTCAATGTAGAAGGTACGCTCTTCGTTGAAGTATGCATTTTCTAAACTATGTAACCCTTTTTCAATTATATATATATATAAACTGGGACCTTGTGTCAAATTCCCAACTTCATTCGATCTTATGATTGAAGAGTTCTTAGACCTAGTTCAATGTGTTACTCTTGTTCTTGCAGTTCTATTAACTCATCTATTGTCAGCTTCTGATTGAGAGAATCCAGCAGTTCTTGAACGCCATCATTATTCACTTTTAAATTTATTTGCCTGGCAAAATCGGTTATTTCTTCAATAGAATTACCAATTTCATCAGGCTCTGGCACTAATTCCACCTGAGTCTCAGTGATGGGAGAGAGAAAAAAGAAAGAATATTGACGAGATTTGAAAATCGCGAAACTCCGAATTCGCTTAAGTCGAAGTATTATTGTATAAGTAACGAGGAAAATAAGATGGAAATTGCAGTTAAATTTTTATTTGTCTAAATCTATTTCAGGAATTGGTATCTGAAATTAAATTCTGTGCCAACTGTTGATATTCCGGTGCTAATGACATGAATTCAAATATTGCGAACCCTTTTTTGATCGTTCCATTCGACTGTTTCCGAAAAAAATCTTAAATACAAAACTCAGGAGGTGCCGTTCTTAACGAAGGTAAATTTATTGTGTGGAGAAATAGAACTGGGCGAGCAACATACAAAGACATAATAAAATGAAACTGAACCTTTTAAGAATGTGAATATTATCAATCAGATTCTGTGTTATAAGAAACAGGCCAATGGGGTTCTTAAAAACCAGTGGAGGTAATTATTTTGACCTCGAGGTGACCTGTGGACCCAGCGATCTTTACTCTGTTTAACATCTCATTTATACTAAATACAGATAATTCCCTCCCCATGATATCCTTACAATGTTTTTCTATTTTCTGCATTCCTCCTTGTCAACCAGTGGCTTCGACAGCGGGGTGATCCTAAACGCAAATTCGTAGTAGGTAGTATTTATATAGATATAGTGCATCTGAAGATCTACTGAGTATTAAGGTTGATGTACATTAAATATGTCAAAGCTCAGAGTCTTCAAGTTGACGTAGTAGAGAGGCTAGGAAAGTTGAATGCCAACCCAAGTGTAGTCCTCGTCTCTTTATCGAGGAACCAATTTACGAGGCGATGTTAATAAACAATCAATCGATCACACACACACACACACACAAACAACATCCTCATCTATAATCGTATTTTTCTTTTTTACCGTACCTGATGCCTACATCAGTGATGTACCTTTGTGTAGCCAGCTTTTTACAAACACTATTTATTGATGTCTTTAGCTACCAGTGAAGAAGCGAGTTTTTGACTAAGGTTTGGTGGCCGCGGTAGCCAAGTGGTTAAGGAATCGGATTCAAGACTGGCGTGTCATGAGTTCTAGCCCAGTACCACAGAAGACCCGTTTTGTAGGGGGAGCAATGCACGTTACATATGTCGAGAGCTCAAACATTCTCCCGTTGGTGTGGTGTAGTAGTTAGAAGGGGATGCCGGCTCAAGTGTCGTCCTCGGCACTTGGCCAAGGTCCAAAATTACGAGGTCCTTCGCCAAAAAGCCCTCGTGTAGCTGAGCAGTTCGACCTAAAAAATCCACTCACTTGACGTAGTTTTGTTAAATACGGTATTTGCAACAATAAATCTTATATTACCATTAAAAGAGCTAGCAATCTTATTTAAATACCCGTGGCTTAGGATTCTGTAAATAAATAATTTTACAAGAGCCGGCTGGGTGGCGTGGTTGGTTTGTCGCTGGCCTTCTGTGCCAAAGGTTGTAATTTCGACCCCGGCCCAAGTCGGTGAATTTTCGTGATGCAGAAAATTGACAGCGGCCATGGCGTATGATTATACGGCATGTAAAAGATCCCTAGAGTGTCTGTTTGGCTTGGGCACTCTCGACAAAATTAAATCCTACTACATGTTCGCATCATCAGAGCTCAGGTGTCTCCATCTGTGGAGGAAACTGGGCGTCAAAATTACCTGCGGCGATTGGTATCCGCCTATATGGTGCCGCTCTAAAAAGTGATACCAGCTTCTGGGGATGTACTAGGTCTGCAATGGTAAAAATACCAATCCGCAGCCCCATTGGGTAAAAAAAATAATTTTACAAGATTAACTCATAACTATAATACTTGTAGATAAAATAAATGTATAACAAAAATACACTATAAGATCCTATCACCATACCATAAAAATGTTCCGAAGTGTTGCAATATTCCGTATTCACAATGAAGACACACTCACTGTTATCTTGAATGGAGTTAATAATTTTTAGCTGCCAAAATTATTGGTATAAGTTTGGTTATAGAATTCATCAAATTCCATGGGCATGGATTTTAAGCATGCACCAAAACAGAATATACTCCAATGCAAATGCAAGAATATTTTAAATAATTTTACATACTTTAGTAGATGAACATATAGCAGCACTGTGTATTATAGATATTTTTATCTATCACCCGAATAAATATTGTGAAAATCTTGACCCTTCAGAGTACGATCAAGTTCCGTCTAAAAACTTGTTAAAATTTATTTCACTCGAAACATATACTCAAATTATAAACTAATTACACTTAAGGATATTTTAATTAATTAAAAGATGTAATGAACGTAAATTTAACCCATCTAATTAAGACTTTTTAAAAATATTTTCTGTGCTAAGACATCTGTTACGTAAAAAAAAAAGAACTTGTGGGGAAAAAAATTTAAATCAGCAATTTTTTTTATTACAAAATAAATTCTGTCTCTCATTGTACTACTTTAATTAAATACTTATTTTTCAAATGACTTGCTCCGTCTTATTAAATGCTTAGTTTGAGTTGTTTTTTTCGTCTTAATTGGAATTTATTGTTTTTTAGGCAAAAACATAAAAATGACTTTTTTCAAGTTCTATCATGCGTCTTTAATTACAATCACTTCTATATCGGTTAAAAATATGTAGGAATTTTAAACTCTACCTGTGTATGTATAAATATATATTTTCCAATGCTCTTAAACGAATCTTGTGAGATAAAATATGAGAATTATAATTATATATAAGGAGATACAAAGAAAGGAAATAGTTGGAACATTTTGCACTGAATATGAAGAAAAACTCACAAAAAATAACTTACATTTTTCTACCGTAAATAATATATCAAATGTTGAGGGGAACATGATACTGTTAATTTAATTTTGTGATTCATAAAATCTGGTTTTTATTTTCTAATAAAATTGTTTCAATCGTTCTAATTTTTGTAACACAAGCATTTCAATTTTGTAAAAAAGTGATTAATAATCTTTTTGTAATTATTTCAAGGCAGATAATTTATCAAAACAATTGGAGTAAAAGAATATTTTCTTAGACAGCCGATTAAGACACAATGGAAAATCTCCAAATTTCTCAACTTTCAACAGAAAAAAATTATAAATAGAAGCTACTAAATTAATCTCCAAATTCAAATCCAAACGAAATATCTTTGAAATAAAAGTAGTGAGATATATAATTTAGAATTTTTCATAAAAAATATAATTGTCCAATGGAAACTTTACAAAAAAAAATGTTTTTTATTTACTTTAAAGTATTTTATCATCATTTTTCTATTTCTTCTATTCAATTTTTTGGAACAGAAAACTGAAGTAAATGCATTATATCCCAAACCAGAAAAAATTCTCTCTTTTTAGTTGCTATTCTACTAATAAGAAATTCTTAAAAATAATGCAATGGAATTAATTTTTAACTAATATCGTCTGAATTGTGACAAATCTATAATAAAATAAACTTCTGAATGTTAATATGTTCTCATCATAATTCAAATTAACTAATTAAAATTTTTCTACGATTCTGAACTGATAACGTACTTGTGGTTAAGAAATCTAGTATAAGAATAAATAATAATTATTCGATTTAAATGCTGAGAGTTTTGAACTCAGCCATTTGAAAAAGATGTTTTTATATTTTTATGTAATGTGGGTCTACAAGTCAAAAATATAGCATTTATTTTTAATTTTATTAATTAATAGATCATTAAGTGACTTCTCTTGCTTACTTGATTCATTCAATCACACTTATTGTTAGATCACGAGTTCAACACATGAACCAGCACCCGATTCTCTGCATACACATTACACCGACGTGAAAATGTAAACATAATTTATTTTTGCGCGTTTTTCTACTAAACGTTAATCATTGTTTTTCAATTCCTACTATTAGCCCACTCTCTCTAATTTTCAGTCGCTAATAAAATACTTTCTGTTTGTCCAATCAACTTGTAGGGGATGACACTTGATTTTAATGCAGTTTTCCCGAATATTAATTAATTAATTAAATTTAATTACTTACCGATTTTCGGCACCAACTTAAATTTATCGCCATTGTTGTAACAATGTAACTATTAAAACAATGACAAAAGTTGGCGTCGAAAACCTGGTTTTCAGCCAAACTAGCCAAACCGGGCGTGCATTGTTACAACAATGCAGATACACAAATCATGCTCTTTTTTCAATTTCTACTATTTTAGCTCACTCTCTTTCTATGCATGTACATTATATATATATATACATTTTGCTCAAATAATCAATTTTTAATAAAATACTTTCTATTCATCCTATCAAACTAGGAATCGTTACTAGCTTTAAATGTATTAAATTGCGATTATGTGTCCTTTAATGTGCAGTGATTTGATTACATTGTCTGAACTTTACTGCATTTATTTTTATTCATATTGACAGAATTGCTATTAATTAATGCTAATGTGATTATACATTTTTTTTAAAAAAACTCTAAACGTCAGATATTTTTTAATAACTCTTTTTAATAATTATTTTTATATCGCTAAATGATTTTGTATTTTGTTTGAAAAATATATAAAATATTAATACATGAATATTAAAGTAAATTAAATTATAGAATTAAGGCAAATTCATTACAGAGACATATCCTATCCTTTTTTACATAACTTTTCTTGTTTTTATTTTTTTAAAGAAAATTAGATATCCATTGCTTAAAACCACGCTTTTATGGTACCTAAGACTAAATTCGAATTTTATTTTATGAGCTTTTCATTTCAATGATCTAAAAAAAAAATATTTTTATATCGAATACAGTACGGCATGAATATGAATAGATACCTTTACAGAAAACGCAAAGAAAAATTTAGACCAATGAAATTACATAGATCCATATAAGCAAACGATTGCATACTTTCATACATCCCTAAAACAAAAACACCATGACATCACGCGTTCTCCCCCCCCCCTCCAATTGTGCATTACTCCAATACACACAGAAGAAGGGAAAAAAGACGCAATTCAGGCTTTCCTTTACGATCCGCGAAACAAAAACCCCGCGCCGTGTTCGCAACAAATAACCCAGAACCAACAAGGAGATCGAGGCGGCCATATTTTTTGAGTGCCTCACAATAAACTAGGGTAATTTTGTCTCTTTTTATAACTTTCTGAAAGATGCACCGCGGCCGAATTTCGGAAACCCATAAAACAGGCGAAATTGTACCTTCTGCATAAGAAGGAAAAGGAAGAAGACACAGGCCACATTTCTTTATAGGTTTTATTCCGACTCTCCCGTGGGAATCGCGTGGCTTACCCTCTAACTTAAATTTTATTAGTATCTAAGAGTATATTTTCGATGGGGGGTTGTCTCTCTTAGGGTCGGGACCGCACTTTGTTTCCTTGCGGGATGAGGAATTGGATTTTTCTTCTCCACCGATCGTCTCTGGTATAAGCGCGCCTGAGTGCATTTTTGTGGAATGGAAATCGGCTGCACTTTGGGATGGGGGGAAAAAAGTCCCTTTGAAAGCAAATGCGAAGTTTGTCGGGAAAATGCATTTGGAGTACCTGTAGCTAAAGACGAGGAAGGGGAGGATTGTAAAAGGAATGTGGGATGGTGAATTTAGGGAATGCGATGTGCAATCACTTCCAAATCCAAATATTTATGCTACTGTGTTATTAAACAGCTTTAGTATTTACTTAATGTCTCCTTACGAGAAAAGGGAATTGCATGGTGTTCTCTTCGGTTAGGAAATGGAAAGGTAAACAATGTAAGGGAAGGATGGAATGCTAGATAAACAAAACGATAATGATGAAAGATTTTTAGTAAAGTATTGATATTTTGTTTCGAGAAAAATTATTAAAATAACTTAAGGAATTTTTTATAAGTTCGTTATATTACTTATAACATTAAATTTATTTATGAATAGTTTACGTCTTTTTCTTGTTGAAAATTTTTTGTTGTATTCTTTTAATATGACTTAAGAAAATAATAATAGTAAAGGAAAGGGGAAAAAAATTATCTTTTGCTGTATATTATAAAATTAAAGTTAGAATTTTTAATTATACTGTCTAAAAGGTTTCTTCTTTTTACAAAACGTATATCATTTTAAGAGTTTTTCATCGTTAATTAGAGTAACACTGTAATTAAGTTTAATAATCTGGACTTTAAAAATATAATAACAGCATTTAAATAAAAAGAAACAGCCGTATAAAATTTATAATTTTTATTTACTTTATAGTGCAACTCAAAGAAAATATTTATACAGCATTTATATAATAGCAACTATATTCATATACATCTAAATTCTTATGCAATTTGGCATTTAAATTTAATTTAAAAGGAAGAAACCATTGAACAATTTTCTACAATTATTTCACTTATTTATAATAATATGAATTGTTCTTGAAATCATCTACGGGTAAGAAAATGCAACTATTTTTTTTATAAATTATTTTCAAATTAAACTTTTATTGAAGTTTTTGATGAACTAAAATAAAACTCGTATAAAACTAAACCTTTTTATTTTAATTAAATCTTTAGCTCTCCCTCCCGAATAGTATTTAAATAATTAATAATTAATAATTTAAATAATTATTAAATAATCTCTATTTAAATAATCTGAAAAGAATACTATTCTTCCACCTTAAACCTAAACATATTTGTATTTTACCTTCTTTTATAACAAAGAAAACACCTCAAACACTTTTATCACAATTTTGAAAACATTGTATAACTTAGAAAAGTTTTTTCATTTTTATACCGTGTAATATAATCCCAAGGATTGTTTACACCTGTTATCGGATAAAATTCTAAGAATTGTCATTCAATAACATAAACGTGCGCTTCGCTGTAATTATAGACTGAATCTGGATCCCCATTCCCTTTAATTTAAAACATATATGCAACCTTTAAAAATATCTATTAAACATAGTGCGTATTTGCTTTAGGAATTTAATCTAGGGACTAATGATATAAAAATTTTAAAAAATGCATTGCATTTTTGGAAAAGATATGAAAAACATCCAGTAATTGTTTAAAAAAATTGTTTTTTTTCTGTGGTTGAAGACGAAAACAACAGACCATCAAATTATATATGTATGAGTTGTAGACAATGAACTCAAAACTAATTAAACTAATTCAAGTACAATGTATCAAAAGCCTGAAGAAGCTTTAAAGTAAATGAGAAAACAGTATGGAAGCTTTTAAACAAGATGGTGGAAAATAAAATAAATAAATGGATAACGCATGACCACATGTTGCAATACAGACCAAAACAAGAACTACGCATTTTAAGTAGAAGTATCACCCTCCCCTCCATAACCCTCCTTATTCTCCAGTTGTATCTCCGTCAGATTTGCACCTATTTTTATTTTTGGACAACCATGAATGGTAAACAGTGTGTTAATGAATTGATTGATTAGTTATAAAAGTCAGTCTACAGAAATGCGAGAGCTATTAAGGTATCTGAACACGTTCAGAGTACTTTTTAACAAAATAGCATACTATAACATTATAAATGCTCTTCTAGGACTCAATACGAATAAGTATTACTATTTAACTATCAAAATTTAAAATAAATTACCTGAATTTTACAAAAATCACAATTATAAGTGAAATTTTAGCAATATTTTTGAAAAACTTGAAGGCAGTTAGAGAAAAAAGTAATAAACATATATTAGTAAAAGTATTACTAAAACAAACTAGATGCATTTATCTAGAAAATGTACTAAAATTTTAACTTTTTAATAAAATTTGAAAATTTTAGACCTTATTGAGTAAACATTATAAGAAATGTTACATTTTTTATGAGACCATTATTTAAATAACTAACGATAACTCAAAAAGAATTCATACAATAAGAAATATTTTAGTACATTCTGTAGAAAAACATAAATATCAGGTTTAAAAAGTTTTATAGAAATACATTTGTAATATTTTGAGTTATCAGACTCGCCATCATAGATTTTGAGCAATTTAATGCCCACTTCTGGTAAATCAAAAACCCACTTCCGGTTTTTCTAACTTTATAAAATTGATTGTAACTTGACCTATAGGTAGCGTAGAAACAAAACAAAGTATGTTTCGTAAAGTCAAAAGATTGCTCTATTCAATAAAATAAAAAACAAACATATCTGTCTTGACTGAATTTGATCATTTTTAACATGTTCGGATACCTTAATAATATTTTTCTCCAAACTTCAGCATTATGCCAACATGACGAATTAGTCTTGACAGAATTTACGCGTAAAAGCTCTTCTACTCAATGGTTAATTAGTGTCATCAGGACTCAAACCCACGGCTCTCGGCAAAAACAGCCCTGATACGAGCTTGCGATATTGGTCACTTAGGTACATTTAATAATGAGGAATTAAAAAATGTGCATTTGAAAATAAAAATAAGAGATTTTTATAAAAATAGAGTTAATGAATTAGTTTCGCTGTAAAGTATGGATATGCATAATGGATATTTTGCTCAATAAAACTATTTTATTTAAAAATACTTAAGCGCTTTTTCCCACAACTCTAAAGCAATAGAACATTCTTGATTAAGGAATTTTTGAAAGGAAGCTTATAAAAGAAATTTACAAGTTATGCAACTCTCATATAAGTTATTCACGTTTACATAAACTTCTATATATATTTATATGAGCTGGCTGAAAAAAGTAGAAATCAAAGAACAGAAAGAAAACCATTTGAAAAAATTTATATAATAATTTTTTTAAAAACCATACAGCTTAAATATGAAAATAAATTGATCTGGAGCTTTCAGCTTCTTTACCGAATCCCATAAGAATAAGACATTTTGAATTATTCTGCTAATGTTCCTGGACCACTGAATGTAAATTAATTATCAAAGAAAATAATCTGTTTTAAATTTAAAAGGGAAGATTACGTGAGTAAGGAATATTTAAAATCCCTCAAGTCTTAGAACCATGGATAAATAATTTTAAAGCTTAAACCACACTTTATCGACATTAAGCTTCCTGTTATTATATAATAGAGGTGTATGAAGGAAGCGGTGTTTAGTTTAAATCTTTGAAATGTCTTTTGCTTCATATGTTAACATGTTTCTGTGGCTTTCGGTGCATTCGTTTGCTTCACTTAGGCTTTTAATTTTGTGAATATGTAATTATTATCATGATTAGAATAGTTAAAGTTAAAAATGTAAATGAAACATATCTTTTGAACTAATGAAAATTTTCTTTTGAAAATATTATAAAAAAAGCTCCAGTTAATCTTTAAAAAAATCATTTTAACTAAGACAACTGCTGTTAGGATTATGTCTTTTCATAATGTGTCCTGATTTATTGCAAATTTATCTTATATTTTTTATTTGTATGTGCTGCTATGTCCATTGAATGGTCAAATTATTATGATCACTCCTTCAAAATAATTTTGGATCACCTTTTGCCCTTAGTATTGCAAAAATTCTTCGTGGCGTGAACTCTATGCTGGGGCGTAGCTACCGACGTATTAGTCGTATGAATGATACGGGACCTCTAAACTTTAGGCAAGCAAATATCGTAAAATTGTGCAAGCAAATATCGTAAAATGGTAAGGCAGCGTTTTTCAAACTGTGAGGCGTGCCTCCTAGGGGGGGGGGAGTTAAATCCCTGTAAGTGGGGCGCGAGCTTAATAGAAAAGTCAAAAATAAAAGATTTAAAATAAGTTTTAATTTACTGAAAGGAAGTAAAACAAAATACATTCTGACCTAGTAAAAAACAAAATACACATTTACACAAATATAATATACTTATAAATGTATCAGTACTTCACAATATTTTTGGTAGTTAATTTATCAATATTGAATTAAAAACAAGTTTAATAATTGCAAGTGCATCTCATGGGCTTGTCATGTACAAAATTTAATAATCATCTTGATAGTTTGCATGGATTATAATTAAAGTGTAATTATAGCTTTAGCATCAAAGTATACTTTTATTGCATACAATACATTATTATTGTATGGAGGGGCATGATGAAAATTATTATAAAAAATTAGGTCGCACACATTGAAAGTTTGAGAAGTACTGTGGTAAGGTGCCCCAAAAAAGGGTCTCCAAGAAATTTAGATACTATGCTCACTCAGGACTAGCTGCGCCAGTGGCTCTTTGAGTTGTTGGCAGGTGTTATGAAGAATTCGAGACCATATCCAATGAATTGTACTTTCGAAAGCCTTCAGATTGGATGACATTAGATCCAGCTACCAAGTACACCTTTTGATCTTATCCCACAGATTCTAAATTAAATGGAGATCTGGTAACTGTGCAGGCTAAGCTAGGAAAGGTTTCTTTCATGCTATTTGAACCATGCTGTATAACAGGAGCATTGTCCTGCTGAAAGTATCCATCTCTGACAAGGTACTTTTTTGTTATAAAACGATGTACTTGATCTGCGATAACACTTAAATACTCTTGGGCCATTCAGATATTCTTCTACATGAATCAAATGGCCCATGTAATGTCAAAAAAAATTCCCCAAACCCTATATTTCCGAGTTATTTCTGGGTATCGAACGATATCCTATGATGCTGTGCTTGCTATTTCGGGCTTTCCACCTATTGACATCTTTATAATTAGAAATAATTAATCCAAGATTGCAACGAAGAACTGCACCAATAAGAGTCTAGATGGTTCCCTGCGATTTTCTGATCTCCCTCATCCTTCTGAACGATTTCCACTTAATTTTGTTAATTACCGTAAAAATATTGAAGACAAATTTCCTAATTGTTTGCTTTACAGATGGTTGCAAAATCAACAATAAGGTTGGCCTTGCATTTGTTATCTTCCAAGATTTTATTGAAATTGAAACTCGCCAATTTAGAGTAAGAGTGTTTCAGGCTGAATTACTTTGCATAGCTCAAGCAGTCTCTTGGATCTGTAAAAATGAAAACCTTTCATCGGATTTCTTAATTTGCAGCAATTCTCTTTCATCTTTATATGCCTTAAATAACATTGATTCTCAAAATCAACTGATTATTAAAACGCAAATTGATCTCAGTTTTTTCGAAGCAGAGGTGTTAAAGTTTCCTTTTCTTTTGTTCGAGGTCATACGGGAATCTATGGCAATGAACGTGCTGACTGGCTTGCAAAAGAAGCTACAAAATTAAGCAATTTGATTCCTATGAGCATTCCGAAATCTTATTATAAAAATATTTTTAAGGAAAAAATTATTTCTGAGTGGAATAGTTTATATCAAATATCAAATAATGCGCTCTTCACCAAGGAATTTATTCCTTCTATTCAGAGACGTTTAAAGGCTAAACACTTTCATCCTAATTTTAAGCTTACCCACTTTCTAACTGGGCATGGAAACTTTAAAACCTATTTGAAACGCTTCAATTTATCGCCTACTGACCAGTGTTCTTGCTCCAGTGACACAGTCCAGGATGTGAAGCATCTAATATTTGCTTGTGCTAAATTCTCTTCCGAAAGACGTACTCTCATGAACAATATACCGTAGCCTCCTCTTTTCTCTGCCTTTGTTCAGAACAGGTCGTCTTTTACATCGTTTTGTGCATATATTAATAGCATTTTTTCTCGTATTGTTTAGATTGTGAATTTAAAATTTTTTTATTATTTTTATTTTATTATTATTTTTTGTGTGTTGCTAACATTTACTGTACGTGTATGTATATATATGTGTATATTTGCAAGTGCGAATATATTTATATATGTCTGTGTGTATATTTTTCAGTATTTGTGTGTATGTATGGTTTTTATGCATTTGTATTTTGAAAATCTTATTCTGATCACAATGTACTTCTAAACCTTCAGCATTGCATAATTTTAATTACTGAACGTCTCCGTTTTTGCATGTGAGCAATTTTGTATTTTGTTCTGTATTAATTGTATTTGCAACCATTCTTGTTTCTTTTTACCTTTTGATTCCCATTTGTGCTTGTATCCCTGTACTTGAAACTTCCTACTTTTATTGATTCAGTATTGACTTACGTTTGTAAGCCTTGTGTTATACTTGTTGGCACACAAGGAGTGTAACTAGAGTCTAAAAAAACCCCTAATATTACCTTCATTGGCTTGAAGAGTCTTGACAATGAACAGGGGGTTCGTTCTTAGATTCTGTTTTCCCCATATTCGCGCACTGCCATATACGTGGGGTAATTAAAAACTTGATTGAGATCGGATCATAGGGCTTTCCAATTTTTTTTCTCCTTTACAAACTGGAGCGTCAGTTCAAGTCCAAGGCCAATAGTACAGGCTTTTGAACAGGTTGTCGGCTGCCATAGTCTATTCCTACGGTCGGTAACCTTTTAGTTGCGGCGTGCCAAGCCAATCTACCAATATAATTCAACGTGCCACACAATAGGAAATTTTTGAAATGATTCGATTCCCGCGATAATGAATACAGAGATAGTGAATAGAGGTCAATAATATAGATATTTACAGCTTTATTATATATTATTTGTTCATCATTTAAAGATATTTCGTACGAAAAAATAAACAGCATAAAGTATAACTATTTTTTAATAAACAGTAAAAGAAATTAAAATTTTACATATATTATGAATTTTAAAGCATATTTAGTACAATAAAAGAAATCTATAGAGAGAGAGAGGCAACATAAAATATAAGTATTTTCCTTAATTACCGAAAACTAAAAATTTTAATTTGGACCTAGTGCTCGCACAGTTCTACTTTCATATCGCAAAATCAGGGGTTTAATTTGTGGCTTTAAATTTGTAACGATTTTAAGCATTAAGTTGCTAAACAATTTCTTTGCAGACTCGAAATATTTTTCATACGAGGAAAGATTTTTTTTTTACTTAGATATGTAGAACTCAAAGCGGAAAGCAGAGTACATACAATTTTTTATTTTTCTCTTCAAACACTTAAATCTCCCCAGTAATGACATTAAATAATTTACGAAATAGCTGTAAATTTATTTTTAGAGTTAGCTTACAGATTGTTTCGTTTTTCTTAAATGTTCATGGTTCTGACGATATTTGTCAAATAAAAGTCTATTACAAATCTATCAACTTCCATCCCCTCAAAAATTAACAAACTTGTAGAGTAGTGCAGAGTGCCACTGAGAACTACACTGCGTGCCATAAGTTGCCGATCTCTGGTCTAAATGATGAAAGGTGCGGCAAACAGTTCGTTCAGAGATGTTCACAGTAGCTCCTTGATTAAGATTCCCCTCAATTTCAAGTACGGTTGTTCTTCTGTTGAACCGCACAAATATCGCAATGTTCCTTTCTAATCGAGCTTTCATTAGCCAGTGACGACCACAAGCCTGATTTTAAAAGACACGGTTTTATTCTTAATAATCTCCTCTCTGTAAACCTTAATAACAGCTGCTCTCGAACACTTCACAAGTTGGTTTAGGTTCCGACTGACAGGAAAACAGGTTCCGACACTTCGGAGCACCTTGAAATATCCCGCACTCAAACATAGCTAATCACGTTTTTTCCGTATTTCTTCAGAAGCAACGCAGTGCAATTGATGCTTGACCATTCCTACATTACATATTAATAGCTCTCTCTCCCTCTAGTATCAACAATAAGAAGTCGTGATAGTTCTCCATATAAGTATCAAGGGGCCAGAATAATTTGGTCACTTAATACGCGTATATACATGGTAGGAATCAAAAGTTTTCCAACTGAGTCTATAATTTACAAAAATATTAACAATTAAATTGCTGAAATACATCCTCCTTCGAAATAAGACCCTTGAGTAACAGTACACTTTTTGCCATCACTTGTAAAGGTCATCGAAACATTTCTGGACTCCATTTGGATCGTGGCTGGCATGTCCTGAGTTCGAGCCCAATACCACTAAAGACTCACCGTGTTGCACGTTAATTCTGTCTGGAGTTTAAACGTCATCCCATTGGTGTTGTGTGGTAGTTAGGGGAGAGGAGTGACAGCTTAGGTGTCGTCTTCGTCACTTGACAATGGTTCAAAATTGAGAGATCCGACGCCAAAAGCCCTCGTGTAACTGAGCAGTGTGACATTAATATTCACTCACTCTGGAATCCATTTATAGCCATATCCTTTAATTCAGACTGCGATGCACTTTGCAGATTGGTCTTCTTTTAACATGCGGGGAAATATAAGTTGACGCATCCTATGCAAGTTAAGATCCTTAGTCAGTATTCTTTGACATGTGGGCCGAGGATATCCCAACTAATTCTGCTATTGATTGAAGCCTGTTCTTGCGTACCACTTCTGATGTTTTCAGCGCTGCGGGTAGTCAGCGAACGTCCAGAGAATTTGCCAACTTCAGCACTTTCCCTGCCTTCTCTGAAAAATAATAGCAACTCAAACGCTTGCGTTCGCAATAACGTTTCACAGCCTTACACATGCTTCAAAATTTCGCAAATCTCCGCAGCACTTTTTCTCAAACGAACACAAAATTTAATATTCATTTTCTGCTCAACAAACGTATTTCTTTCCATCACCAACGGCTCAATGCATCCTCCGACAAAACACGACGCTGTGGTGAGCCATCGACTACGTGATTTAGAACAAACTTTTTTTAGAAAAATTGAAGAATACAATAACACAGAAATGTTATCCTAGTTGCTCTACTGCTAAATTTTCCCACGTTATAGGCTCAGTCCTGGAACATTTGAATCCTACCTCTTATAGTTATTATTGTTATAATTTATTTATAATATATTTCTGTGAATCAGTAGCGATAGTAGGGAGCAGGGGTGTACCCAAGGCTGTGAGTATAATAATAATAAACGATTTTGAGTATTATAAATTAAAATTCCGTGAAAATATTAATGAAAGTTTTTGATTTTTATTTCAGTTATTTAAAATTAGGTACCTGATTTCTAAATACAACTCTTTTATTTCCAAACTAAACGAATAATTTTTTTGGAATTGGTTACAGAATTAATAAAATTTAACGTTTGGAATATTCTATCTTAAAATAACTTAAATATAAGATATTCAACTTTAAGGGATATTGGATATTTTGAACAATAATTACCCTGAAAGCTGAAATTATTTCAAATGTGGAAATCATTTCATATCATTATTAATCACTGAAGTCTTTTCGTCAGACTTTAAAGGACTCCATTTACGAATTAGAATATTAAGCAGCATTTGAAAATTCCTAGAAAGGATGGTACGATATGAATTTTCAGAATTTCGTAAGAGCCTTTTAACTCAGAAATAACAGCCAATTACTTTGAATGGAAACATATTGAGAATTTTTAAAAATGTATTACTTGTATTCTTAGAAACTCATATTTGTATTAGTTCATATAAATATATTTTTAATACCTATAATTAAGAAATAATTAAAATTAGAAGTAAATCAATTTATTATTTTCTCAAATAAATGTATGTAGCTGTTATATTATATTCAATATTTAATTATTTACAAGGTTTTTTCTTCTACTTTTATGATTTTTTTATATTGGGAATCTGAATGGGGGTTGTAAATATAAAAAGCGTGTACTTTGAAGGATTGGTGAAATGCTAACATTAATACATTAAGATAGATTGATATATAAATGAATAATATAAAATCTAATAGATGAAATTAAATTATGAGATATTTAATTTATTTAAGCATCTTTTGAGATTTTATTTATAATAATTTCTGCTTTTCACACTGTAATCTTCACAATAACTGAATTGTTTTAAAATATCTGCAGTATTTATCGTTTTTATGTATGATGTTAAAAGTTTCATTGTTGAACTGGTTTCCTCTTCTAGAAATTTTTCTGTGACTTTGAAATATTTCAAATACAAAGCACTCAGTATCAAAAATAAGTTAAGATATCCAAATTATTTTGATTTCTAAAGAATCTCTTTGCAGTTTTGAGGTTAAGTTGAGGCGTTTCTAAAAATAAGTTGGCAAAAAAATGAAGGTTTTTCTAAGAATATAAATATTGATAATTAATCCAATTTTATCAATCTTAAATAACAGGCTTGAACTTATTACGGCAAAAAATTTTAAAAACTCTCAAAACATGAAATAACTTTTTCAATTGTAATTTCAAAAATTACAATTTGTATACCTGAATATCCAGAATCTCTGATGTTTGAATCTCTAAAAATCTGAATTATTTTAAATTTTTTGATAATAATTCAAAAATGACGGCTAAATTGTAATACTTGAGCGACACACATGCGCACAAAAATACAATATAGGACTCGAAAATGAATGCATCTTTTGTTTTGAATGTACTCGCCTGTCTCTGTATTAATGTTTTATCTGAAGTAAGCCAGTTATAAAACTACCTTAAAATAGGCTACGAACTGAAATGAGAGTAAATTGAGATCTTAACTTTCTTTACAAAGAACCACAAGCATATATAAAAATTTTCAAACTGAATTTACTCTAAGAACATTTTAATTTCCTCTTACTGGTTATGACTTGGGAATTTCATATGTTCAAAAGAAATAGAACAAAACTTATCAAGCTATCTACTCGTTTAAAAGTATTTAAATATTTATAATATAAATCTGCTGTATATTTCCGAGTGTAAGTCAACCCGTATATAAGAGGTTAGTGCTTTTTTCCTTCGGAAAATTACCAAAAATTTTGAAAATCCGTATATAAACCGAATTAAAAAGAATTTCATGTAATTTTAAAACATATCACCATGAGAAAAAAATGTTCATCGGGGGATTTCTGTGGCATATTTTTTGTTTGAAAAAATGAGGAGGAAGAGATTCGTATACGCCATGTTATCGTCGACCTATATTTCAAGCTTTGGAGGCAAAACTCCCCTGCTTGAGGTCATATACATTTAGACATTCCAATGGCATTCTAACATAACATGAATTTTACGAATTTTTTGGCAACTTGGATTCAGACATTGCGTATTAAGGATTTATGAAACTTTTTTTAAAATTTAGAATAAAAGTTTCTTTTTGAACACCGAAAATTTAAAAGATTAATACCGCTTGTGAGTGACTAATGGAAAATATACATAAAAAATTTCCTAAATTTTATACGTTTTGTCTTAAATTAGAGCAGGAGTACTCGGCCTTTTTTGTGCTGGGCCGCATACATATATCAACCATTTCACGCTGGTTAAATGGGGAGGGGGGAGAAATGCTTTAAGACTAAGATAATATTAATAGATTAAAATGTGGAAAACTGATCAAAAAATTATAACTCCTGTTTTGCTTTTTTTAATAATTATTTTATTTTTGTATTTTTCATTTTTGTCACTAACATTTAATTAAAAGAATTTAAGAAACGCTCCTTCACAATTTTTGCATTAGTTAACAATTTCATATGATTACCAATAATGTAACAAACTTCTTAGGATATGTTTATTACTACTGTGATTTTTTACCACTGACAAAACACTTCGTTGCTGTTACAAAGAATATTTAATAAAGCTTTTTTGTCAAGAGGAAAAGTGTCATTGAATGACTCATGTTAATTGGTATTTTTTAAATACAGCACTTTCGTGACAAATCAAACAAGTACTGATCCATGTTTGTTTTTCACCACACAACAGTCAATCTTCGAATGGTTCAAATATTTTTCGCTTGCAAGGTATGAAAAATTGTTAAAAATTAGTTCTTCCCATAAAATTGTCGCTACTCCACTGTTTTCTGTTATCACTAAACGTAACCATTACAAATAAAAAAAGCATATCAATTCACAGCCGTACGACAACGACTTAAGAAAAAAAGATAGATATATTTGATTTCTTGTCAAAGAATTTCCCACAAAATTTTTAATATATGGTCCTAAATAAAACAATTTCTCACAGAGCAATGGGTCAAGACCGAGCCACTTAAAAAGGCTCCGTGGGCTGCAAGTTGAGTATCGCTGGATTAGAGGATCCGTATGTTAGCAGATCCCCTTACTTCCTTTTACTTCCAAAAATGTTCCAAAAATTCTTACTTTATACTCCTAAATATAAGAAACTTTTAATTTAGTCATTTAGTACCGGAAGATTCAGTCGACTAACGATTTTTAGAAATAAAAAAAACCACTAGTCGCGTATTTTTCTTGTTCTGCAAAAAATAATAAAAAAAATCACGAAAAATTTTTGCAGACTATTTAAAGGATATCTCAAATATCCACCATGATAAAGTGCACTTGAATATATTCCATTGAAAATAATACAAAGCGTCACAATTTTGGAAATAGTGCTTCTATTTCGCTATTTCTTTCCATTGCATGGATTGTCGTTAACTATTTCATTAATGTACTGTAAGAGGATTTAAAAAATGTAATCGTTCTAACCAAAATGAAAAGAAAACGGGTTTTAAAAATGTGCTTTTAATACTTTGCTAATAATTAATAGTAAACTTTCATAGAGGGGTTTTGCATTTAATTTAGTAGTTCAAAAATGTATGTATCCAATTTCTAAAAAACTGATAAGTAAACACTGGCATGTTTGTTTCGGCATTATATTTACCCATATTTCCTGGGTTGGCGCATCAATATCCCAGTCCAAAGTAAATGTAAGTCATTTTCAAATTATTAACTATTTTTGTTAGCCAAATTAGATGTTGGATGTTGTTCCATAATAAATTCAGAAACAACCATTATTTTGCGATTAGAAAGTTAACTTATTGTATAGTTTTTGTTTGATTTTTAACTCAAGAGATACACAATCAAGTTTTCAAGTTATTAGTTCAATGTCCTGTGGTAGTTAAAAACATTAAAAAATAATGCATACTTCATTATGAAGGAAAGTTCATCATAATACAGCGCATTTCTAACAAAATATTTTCACTACTTCATTAGTAATAAAGTATCGTTTAATTATATTTTTTACAAATTTTAACAATGTTTTTTTATATACTTGGTATACACATATGTTATGCATTCATCTTTGTTGATTGGGGTCCTGACAAAGGAGAGGACAAAATGGAGTGACCATTTAAGTGACCATTCGCCATAAGTTTTTACCACGAAAGAGAATTTCTACATCTTCTCCAGGTGTCAAGCAAGCAAGAGAGCGAACTTTTACTTTTAAAATGAAAAATATATGGGGGAGGGGACATAATCAGATGTTCAAGAGAAGGGAAACAGTAACTGTTTTTGAAAATTATGTAAGTGTTTAGGGAAAAGTTTCAACAGAGCTCTGCAAGGTACTGTAACAGAGCTCTGTAAGTTATTAAGATGCTCTTTTTCTAGGAATCAACAATAAATCCGTCAAAAATTTGGAGTCTAATTCTTTTAAATAGGCCTCACGAATAAATCCTTTAAGAGATTAATCCTTTATTAATCCTTTAATAAAGGATTAATCCTTTCGTATTAAACCTTTAATACGAAATGAAGGGAGACTAGTATTTCAAAATTGAGCATTCATTATTATGATTTAGACAAAAATGTATAATTATTGATCCCTAAATAAATATTAAGTTATTACAAAATTACCTTGTAAATTAATATATTTTCATATGATTGGTACGGGATGAAATATTCGGATAAATTTTATTCGATAGAGATCAGTGATTCTCAACCAAAGTGACGCGAAATTCTTGAAATGTGCCGAACAATTGTTTTAAAATTATCAATTATGCTCTAAGAAAAAAAATAAATCCGGAACCGAATCTTCGGTCGTTTTATAGAAATAAACTATTCATAAAACTATTATTGATAGTTATTCATTATTACATAAATTGAGATACAAAGAAATTTTGATATGGTTCGTAATCCATATGTGATATGGATATATCTGTATATGAATTAACTTTGAATCAAGAGGAACTAATTTCGTTATGTAATAATCGAGACTTAATTTCAAAACCTTCGGAAGAGTCAATGAATTCATTTTGGATTAAACAAATAATATATATATAAAAAATTAAGTCAATTCCTACATAGGTCAACAAAGAACAATTTTATTTTAGTTACTTTTTATTAAATAGTTACAATTAATATAAATATGTATATACATATGACAGAATTACAATATTAAGTGACAAAATAGAAAACGATTTTTCCTTGCAATATTATATATTCCCTTTTCCTTTCTATATATGGTGTTGAACTATTTTTTTGTTTGTTACTACTTTTTCATTAACTAAATATTGTCATTCTAATAAAATAGTACAGTAAAATGAAACTAGGCCATCCCAGGTGGGATTCGAATCCATGACCTTTGGATTAGACGTCCACAATGCGCTATTCTTTTTGCTACAGGGACACAACGAACGATTTTCCTTTCTATATATGATGTTGAACTATATTATTTTTATTTACTATTTATTCATTTTTTAATTAAATATATGAATTAATATTTGAAAAAACTGTATTAACATCAAGTGTCATCTACTGCATATTTTAAAAAATGTATTTGAACTTGAATGGAGGAATAGAAAGTATTTTATTGATGATTGAAAATTTGAAAAAGATATATATATATATAGGGAGAGAGTGAATTAATAGTAGGAATTGAATTAGAGGCGAAAATCCCCTTCTAGCCAAAAAAAGAAGCTTTAAAAATATTTTTACATTTTTCTATATTTCATTTGCTTGTATTCGAATTTTCAGCATTAACAAATTTGAAAAAATGAAAAAAAAAAGATTGAGTCTTATAAATGTAGATAAAGAAATTAGAGTGGCATTATCATTATTACAGCCCAATATACACGAAACTGCCGCCCATTCGGTATAGTGGTTAGTGACGCTGTCTGCGGTGCAGCAGTGTCGGGTTCGAATACCGGAGAAAGCATGGATGCTTGTGTTGTAAATCTTTCCTTTGTGAGATGTGTGCTTCACGTTTACTTATGCAAGTCCCCGTGGAATACTTTGTGGTGCACGAGGTTATAAATGCTCTCAATAAAAAAATATATATAAACGAATTTATCAAAAATCACCAAGCTGAAATTTCGCATTAAATGTATTCTTATAATTACTTTATAATTAATTACTTAATATGCATTTTGGTAGCCAAGTGGTCTAGGCATCGGATCGTGGCTAGCATCTCATGAGTTCGATTCCAGTACCACTGAAGACCCGCCGTGTAGGGAGCGATGCACGTTAAATCTGTGGAGAGCTCAAACGTCCTCCCGTTGGTGTGGTGTGGTAGTTAGGAGAGAGGGTGCCAGCTCAGGTGTCGTCCGCGTCACTTGACCATGGGTCAAAATTACGCGGACCGTCCCCAAAAGCCCTCGTGTAGCTGAACAGTGGGACGTTAATATTCACTCACTCACTTAATATGCATTTTACTGTCTTTGTCGTATATATTGCTTCATTTAATACTTAAATCATAAACTATTTCACATATTGTATTATGGATAAGTAAAAGTCTTAAGCTTAGTTATTGTTAGTGTGCCGCCCAATTTTGACATTGTTAATAACGTACCGCAACAACAACAGAAAAAAGTGTGAAAATCACTGCTATAGCTCTTAATTCAATTTTTTTCTTGATGTTGATCCTATACGATATCTATTGTGAAATTTTATAACTTGTTAATACTTCCAGCTTAAAGTTAGAAAAGACTGTACTTCAGTAACTCAACACTGTAAAGCAGCGTATCACAAACTGTAGGGTGTACCCCCTTGGGGGGGGGGCGTGATTACTCTATGAGGGGGCGCGAGTATATTGAAAAGTTGATAACAAAAGATTATTTAAAAAAATTATTAATTTACTGAAAGTAATCAAACAAAATACTTTCTGATATAATAAAATATAAAATACACATTTACACTGATATAATACACTTATAAATGTATCAGTACTGTACAATGTGTTTTATTATTTATTTAACAATACTAAGTTAAGAACAAGTTTCATAATTAACAGTGACTTCATGGGCTTCTATTAGCACTTGTCTTGATAATTTGTACGGTTTATAATTAATTCTTTAACACCTATTAAAAGTTACGCGATTCGCTCCCAACGCCACCGTTTTCCACGTAGATGCCTGTATTTTGATGGGTTTTTAGGGGGGGGAGGAGAAAAGGAATAAATAAGCAAATCCTCTGAAATAAGTTAATTCTTCGCAAACACTGTCAAGGTTCTTTTATTGTATTCCAAATCTTTCGGAATAATTTTATGGATATCAGTGCACAGAAAATATTACACTTCGGAAAGACGTATATATACGTCCAGAAAATTTATGCTTTGACTGAGTGAGACGTTTATATACGTCGGTGGTATCTAAGAGGTTAAAGTCGTATTGTAGCTTTAGTGTCAAAGTATAGTTTTTTGAATTCAATGCATTGTTATTGTATGGAGGGGGACGCGATGAAAATTATGTTTGAATATTAGGTCGCGAGTATTGAAAGTTTGAGAAGCACTGCTGTAAAGAAAATAACATCAAATTTTGAAACAGATCAACCAGAAAAAAATTAAGGGACTTCCACAAATGAAAGCATTTAATCTTATGCATGCCCATTCTCACTTTAGCATTTAAACTCAATTTAGACGACAATCATGCAACTAAAATTTCTTTTTTGACATTTATTTTTTTCAACGATTAAGACCCCCTAATCGCTAGATGGCGTTCGCGTAACCTTAATGGCTTCATCTGGCCTTTACACGCCACTGTACTACGTGAACAAAGGTTCATAGCTCTCTGATGATGATTCTTCCCGTCGATTGTTTTGATTGGTTTAATGTTTACCGATTACAAAAGCTCAGCATTCATTTTTGTACCGCTTTTAGCACAGATTGGAATTAAAGGCATCAGTGCTCGAGAAATTGTTTATGGAAAAGTTTTCCCAACATCTGCTCTAGACTTTCGAAATCTGTTGTTGAGAGTGAAGGGGGAAGAGTGACTGAACTTTTCGCATTTGGTAACTTTGATACAAGAATTTCTTTGCAGAAAGGGAAGAAGAATATTTCAATGGATTAAAATGGAAAAGGTGTTAGTGTATGTTCTGGTTTAAGTGAAATTCTAAAAAAACTATAATTCTTCTTTTTATTTGTTGTTGTTTTTAATGCTGCTTGTCTGACGGTGTCAGATCGAGGCCCCCGAAATTCATCGTGGCAAGGGGCTAGGTGTACGCCTGTCGTTAGCTTTTTTTTAGCTTTAAGCACCGTGCAGGTGACAGTACGATTTGACTCTGTTCATACACGATAGATGGCGACAGCTGCTACGACCTCCCACAAGACTTTCGGACCCACTGATTTAACGAGCACGTGCTCCTTTTGTACTCGCAGGGTATTTGATGACATCAGGCCTTCCGGTCTGACGTCCCATGCTCTAACCATTAGGTTACCCAAGGCCTACTTTTTTTAGTACAACCATAAAATGGTTTTGTAAAAAAAAATACAACAATCGATACATCTGAGTAATTGATAGTCAATTACACAAAGAATTAAAAATGCAAACAATGAGGTCGCAGCAGGCTAGTGGTCAAGGTAACAGACTTGCGGTTGACGTGTTATGCGTTCGAGTCTAGTATCGCTGAAGACCCGCCGCGCTGAGGAAACTGAAGCATGTTAAGTATGTCGAGGCTCAAACGTCCTCCCGTTGATGTGGTGTAGAAGTTAAGAGAGGTGGCTGCCAGCTCAGGTTTTGACGGATCTGTACTTGTCCTTCAACTAAAGCTCTTGGGAAATCTTTGGGCTATCAATCACAACCAACCCTTTTGAAAGAAGAAACCGTGATATGCAGATTAGGTCGGTTATATATAATATAGGTTTTCTAGCTAGTTGGATGGATAGACGGAGTTACTTGCAGATTGAAATATAGAGAATCTGACGACGAGGAGAGATAGCTACCGATCAGGCATTAAATAGTTGAAGATATTAAAGTGACGATTGGGCACCATAGCTAAATTTTTACTCAATATTAGAGTACGAGATTGATCCCATAAAAGGAGGATTAAAATAACAGAAGTAGGTCACGTACGTTATAAGGTGTCGTCCTCGTCACTTGACTAAGGTTCAAAATTATGAGGCTCGTCACCAAAAGATCCCGAGTAGCTGAATAGCGAGGCGTTAATATTTAGCAATTCACTAATAGAACAACGAAAGAATGCTGAATATTAAACACTCAATTTTAAATACTTGTATCAGTATGGAACATGCGCAAAATGCTACATATTTATCTGTGGCTAGTTTTTCTTCAGGAATACCAAAGAGTAAATCGGAAAACCGGTTTTCTTCTCTTTTTAACCGGTTTTTCGATGTTCGAAACTTGGATCTCGGAAATGGGCTTTGTAATTCCAAGATAAGATTATTTAATACCTTTAATATGAAAGACATGTTTTGTTACTTGTTACTCATTTTAAATATGTTACCCTAAAATTGTGAATTTTGCCGAAAATTGAAATTTTTTTATGATCCATCTTATTAGCTTTATAAAAATAAAGTTTATTATTTTCCGTTCACTAGAACAAAAACTACAAGTGTTTTAGTAAAAGCAGATGTCATTACTTTAAGCAAGATGTCAAATTTTAAACGCATTTTACTCGTAATGTGTTTTCTTGGAAATGCTCAAACGGGGACAGCGATTGCTCAAAAAGTTTTGAAAATAATTAACTGAAATTTTTCGTGTGTGTTCTGTGTAACAATACAAGCGTTTTAACTTTCAGATTTATCAATCACTGTTTTGTTACAAAATTTACAATCCTTTATGGCAATATAATCACTGTTTTTTTAGGCAATTTCATATAATAACTTAGATAAAGTGCTCTTGCTTTTGTAAAAATTAAAATATCTCTTATCCTGAAGGTCATTTAAAACATGAATAACATAGCAACACATCAAATTAAAAAACTGAAAATTGGTTTATAAACTTATGGTACAGAATAATCCGCATTTTTTTTTTTGTACATTTTTACCCATTTTATCTCATTTTAGTAATAATTTCTTTTTCTCTTCTTAATTTTAGCATATTTTTCTTAAAATGTACTAAACATATCTAAAAACCACAAAAAAAAATTCACATATTTTCCTTTTTTCAAAAAAAAAAGTTGTTGCAAGTAGTTGGATACCTTTAAAAGTCATCTTCACGTAATTCCAATCCGGAACTGGAGTGTTGTAATTGATGCTTCTTGTTTTCATTACGGTATAAAATTTAATAATCTTTCTATTGCATTTATCCTTTATAAATTTCCACCTGTCTTGGTAAAAACTAATGAAAATAAATCAATATATAATTACGTATTGTTCACTTCAGTTTATAGATATAATGTCTTAAGAATCCTACAACACATACAAAAATTTAACACATACACATTATTTAAATTGAGTTATCGCACGTAAATAAAAACATATTTTTCAAACCCGATTTTAAATCATTAATTTCTTTTTTAAAAAACTGGCAGGTTTTTTTTTAAATAATTAGTAAGTAGAGTAATCTTCGTGTAGTTTTTAAAAGCATAGTGAATTAATCTGCCAATTTGAAAAAGATAGAATGCATAAATATATTAAGATACATAATTATTAAAAGGTGGAAAATATATGGGTTGATAAAATTCTTTTTTGGTTATCTAAAATACCACGAGAGTTATTAGTTGTTGTTTCTTATGCCACCTGATATCGACTGTGTTAGATCCAGGTTCACGAAATTCATCATGACTACATGTACGGCTACATGTAAGGGGCTACAAGTACACCGGTCGTTAGCCGTAACCGTGAGCATCATACAGGTGACAGTACGATTGAGCTCGGTTCCACCCCAATTTTGAGGGAAAACACCCTGTGAAAGGGTCACGGGCCTCCCATCTCTCTTCCCCATCCACCAACCTCACGAGAGGAGATACGGCGCGACGGCTATTTAGAGTACCCCTATGCCGCAATGGCACTATACATTTACGAACATCCATGTCTTCTCCGGGATTCGACCCAGGACCTACGGCACAGCAGTGAGCGTCACTAACTACTATACCGGAGATCTTATTATTTGAAACCTTGGCCAAGTGCCGAGGATGACACTTGTACTTCACTTTCCATACTTCCACGCCACTCTAACGTGAGGATCTTAAACCTCGACAGATTTCATGCGCATCAAACTCTACACAGGTTTCGAAAATATGCAGGAAATGGAATTGACAGTTATGCATGAGTTTTTAAAAACTGCAAAAAAAATGAGGATAATGATTTAAAAGTTTGGTTTATTATGCATTAACCTATAGTTATTTTAGGCGATAAAAAAAGACTTTATTTCTTACGAAATAACTTTTATGAGGATGTATGGTGGTGAGTGCATACATATTTAATGCCATAGTTTCACTAACAATTTCCATCTTGAAGTTTTTATTACGAACGTTGACTATAACGCTGTCTGTTCTAGAAGATAAGCTGGACTTACGAGACTTCAAGTTGAATGTAAGGTTAATGTGAAACTGGAAAACTTTGACCTAATGTCACAAACTTTGCTTGTAATGTTTGTCTAAGTTACAAAATGTGTAAGATACTTGCATATTTCACTATACTGAGTCGATCGATGTGAAATTTACATGAATTTTTACTGAATTAAGCACGTGCGGGAAATTCAGAAGCACCGACCGAGAATCAGAAATTTATTACTAAATAATGACCAGATCGAGGAAAAATTTCAAACTATATATATATATAGAGAGAGAGAGAGAAAATCATTTAACCCAAAACTGAGGGGTATTAAAATATTTTTTCGTGTTGAAAGAATTTGGTGTTAAAGGATATTGTAAATAAAAAACATATACTCAACAAAATAGAGTTCATTAGAGTGCATTTTATTTTCATAGATATGTATATATGAATTAATAAAAACGAATGAAACAAAAAACATTCTTAAGGACTTAAGGAAATTTGACGGAAAAATTTCAAGCTCTTTGAAAAACAAAACGGATATTAAGTTTTTGAAAAATAATCTGATATTTTTTTTTTCGTTGTCTTTTTTAGCTTCAAATTGCTCAATATTGTCGATTTTGTTATTCATTTCATCATTGGCGAGCCAAACTCACCGATTTTTTCTCACTCTGTGATATATTCATCAACGAATTCTAAAGGCAATTGATGAGATATTAGATGTTTTTGTGAACGTTTAAAGGAGTGGAAGGTGTGATTAACTTAAGCTACCCAAAATTAGCTCGTGTCACAGGCTATTCCGAGGGCATTTCAACGACAAGTTAGCCTCCTTTCTACGAAGCATGTAAAATCGCCTCTTTTATTTCACATCCCTCTTTAATCTCGACTGTATGGCTGGTGTTTTCCGTATTTTGTTCATTTCCAGAAGGGAAATTTTTTCATGTAAAGAGTATAAAACGCATAAAAATACATATAGTAGTTTGTTGGGACCTTTGTATCATTTCGTGTTAACAGGATTTGTCGTCTAAAACGGTTTCGTGTTAAACGTACTTCACAGTATAACTTAAAATGAAATCCAATAAACTTAAAATTTATTTAAAATTTCTTGATTAAGTTAAAACGTTAAGTGGATTTTTTTTTTACACTTAATTACTTTATCATCGATTTTTAAGAAAAGATTTTTCGGTGAAATGGTAATATTTATTTTCTATTGTAAAATAGCTTTTGTATGTATGTTGAGCCATATTTAAAAAATAAATACGCCTTTATTTTATCTGTCAAAGAATAATTCTTTTTTTGTGTCCCAAACAGAAAATTTCCATTGTTGATTTTTGAATGATCTTACTTCTTCTACAAACTTTCCCCTCTACTATAACCCTTTCTCCTTCAATACATATTTTAAACCTTTTACTAAAATATATTATATTAAATAGGAGGGTGTTATACAGATACTCAAAAAATAGTTTATGTATAAATGGTGTATACTGACTGTCTGTTATTATATATTAATTTCTTTGAAATTTTTTTTATTGACACTTCTTAAAAAAGTATATACTTACTTCAATTTCACTTAAAAGATTTTCATAATTTCACAACTGCTAAGTAAATTTTAATAGAATCGTGTGAAAAAACGAAACTGTGAATATATATATTATTTGAGACCACTTTCAAATTTACTTCTGAATTAATATTTCTTTACTTGTATAATATCCCTAACATTTGAAAATAAATGCCTTATATTATTCTAATATTCTTGTATATCCGGTGAAATTTATTCATTCGTAAAAGAATGCAAATGTAGTTGACAAAAAATCTGTAATTTATTATCTTATCCCTAGCCTTGAAGTTTTTCAGAAACGTGAGACTGTTTTGAATGTGTGTAGAAGTTCTTAAAAAATGAAATAAATTGTTTTTTCTTTGCAATTTTTGATTTCTTATTCTTAAGGACAGAACAACATTTTTTTAGTTAATTAGTATTGGAGATTAAAATTTTTCTTAGGGTATTGATTCTTCAAATGAATCAGTTCTCAAAATCTGAGTTAAAAGGTTGTTTTTTAAGAATACTATCTTGTCTTACACATCCACAACCTCGTCACTTGACCATGGTTCAAAATTACGAGGTCCGCGTCGCCAAAAGCCCTCGTGTAGCTGAACAGTCCGACGTTAATATTCATTCTCTCATTAATATTTTTTAAAGTTTAGGATATCCTTACTTAACATAATAGGGGAATCTTTTCTGCTCAAAACTAATGTTTCTAATAATTTTCTGTTTGTATGGTATAGAATCATTCTAGAAAAGGATGATTTTATCGTGATCAAGCATAGATATTAATCAAATTAAAGTATTATGAAGGAAATATCCAAATGACGAGTAAAAATGTATCGATTGAATCTGGCAGACTAACCGGTACGTCCCTAACCTTAAGAAGCCGGCGAGTATAAATAGAATTATTCACATCATTAGGGAAGATACATAGATTGAAGGATAAATGAAAATCGCCAAATGTCGTACACAAAGTGTCGCCGGTAACGAATAAAGTGCGTGCCATCTCCTCATAAACAGCACCGAAACAAGTACGGGGCCGTGTCTTAAGTGACCAAGAAAATGACCCAATGCAAAGAAGTTCCTGATGGTGTCACCACACCTTGGAAATGAAGAGTTCCGTTCTTGTTGCGGGATTGAAATATAGTTGGAGGCGAGGAAATTTAGTTCTTGTTAGAATAAAATGATATTTTTTGGCGCTGTTTAGAAATGGCGCTGATATGCTTGAGTAAAAATTTTAGAATTTCTGATTAAATGTACGGTATATCGATGTGTGGGATTTACATAGAGTCAACTGTGTGTGTGAGTTTTATCAGTATATATGTGTGAAAACTTAGTAAAAATTTGGTGACATACGAACATTCATTTTTTCCTGATTTATTAAGAATTTGTTTCATAATTACTGTAATGTATTAAAAGTAATTTTGCATTTATAAAAAGTATATATTTTTTCTTTTTAATCAGAAATGTGTCAATAGAAAAATTAATTACGGTAAAGGATTGATTTTGAGAAAATTAAGGTATACACAACTACGTTCGGAACCAGGATTTTGTTAAAGTGTATGATTAAATAGTTGTTTTTATTTAGTAGCACTGAATTATAGAATATACATATAAAATTGTTTTAAGAATGCTATTACAAAAAAAATTATATAAACGCAATTTTTTAGTAAAAAATAAAAAAAAAATGTTTAACAAAATTTTTTTTTATGGAAAACTTTTTTATAATGATAATATTATTTTGCCCACTTATAAAGAAAACATTTTTAGAGAGCCTGAACTAGAATTTTGGAAACAGAATTCCGAATCGGATTTATTCATATTTTATTATATCATACTGTAACGGGCCTATCCGCGTTTTTTTCTAACAATCCTCTTGGGGAATAATTTTCTTTAAATATTATTTAATTGAAAACTTCCACCCGAAGAAGAAAACGCGATCTATGTAAATTATGTTACGTATTTAAGTATTAGCATTCGGGTTCGAGGAAGAGAGAGAAAGAGAGAGAGGGGGGTTAGAAGCTAAAGGATAGCATTAAGATTAACGTAAGATAAAGTAAAGCTAGACGAGAGCACTTCGTAGATAATTTGATTAATATTAAGGTTGAGGATTTGGTCAATTAGTTGTTAAATTGGATTGGGTCGTTTTGGATTGGATTACTTTAGAAATTATCTTCAAATATAAGAAGGTGTATTGCCTGGAAGTTCTAAGCGTAAGTGATCTGATTTATTATTATTTCTTCAAATATCTCGTCTACTTCGCTGTGCTCCCATATTTATTTATCAATTGGTGCACTTCTTAACTTGGGTAGTTGAAATCGCGTCGTTGTTGAGAGTAGTAAATAAATTGTGTTGTTTTGACTATGTGGTTGTTTTCCTTCTAACCCTCGTGCATTATTGAATGGGAGGGCTCATCCATTGCAAGATTACAAAAAATTTTTATCAGACAAAAGGGTAAATCATTTTACTGGATAGCAAATAATTTTTAATAACTCTAACTATTATATTGTGTGTGTTTTAACTAAATTTGAATATAAATTTGATTTTCGTGATGCATTTCCAAAGTTCCAAATTCCTCATTCTGAATATTCGCAAAAATCAGAGACTGTTTATATTTTGTATTAAAAAAACGATCTCTTTTATATAGTTTGAAACAGTTATTCATTTATTTTTTCTTCTTTATTGAAACCGATTATCACTGCTGAGAAACAATGAGAAAACTTATATTACATTTATTTAGTTAATGTTTCACGTAGTTGTATTCTTACGTTTCCTAAAACATCGAATAAAAACGAAAAACCTTATTATGAACTTGGTGAGATATTAAAATGAATCTTGTTAGAAATCATGTATTCTTCTGAACATACAAATAGTCCCCCTCTCTTTTTTATATTATTTATAATGATAAGGCTCTAGGGTAAAGACTTGGGTGCCACAAGGTGCCTGTTACTCGCAAGTATTATTTTTTTATTCTACTTATAAGTGTTTGTACAATGTTGGAGATGGCTCAAAATACCGTAAAATTTTGACATTTTGCCAAGAATAAAAGATTTCCATTCTAAAGCATTAAACTATTAACAATAGAATTGTACCATTTAGTTTTTGAGTTATTTCCACTATTTTGCAGATTATACTTCATTACATTTTCTGAATTACATAATATTAATAAAAACTATCTGTTAAAAGCCCTTATTAAATGTATGTCTTTCGGGGGAATTTATTATTATGACATACTAAGTCGTTTTCAAGAATTATAGGTATATAAACTCTTCTGTCCAAATTTCCTTTGTAAAATTTAGAATAAATAGGAAATGTATATAATATTAGTAAATCGTGAATCCTAACTAAATGATGACCGGTTAATTCCTTTTAAGGTTAGAATATGATATAATAATTTCTGCTGAGTATAAGTTTGATCGAATGTAATCTTTCAGCGTCACATTGTGGGGAATTTTATAGAATATGTTACAATTCATGGGTATTATTCTCTGAACTAAATTACAAAAGTCAATTGCATATGAATAGTTAATGCAAAGTGAACATTAGACCAGCGGTCACCTACCTTTAAAACATAATGAATCATTAAATGTATAATTTAATATTTATTGGACCTCTAATATAATTGACCACACACTTTATAACGGACCACCACAACTATATTGCCACTTATATACGTCTCTATTTACATTTCCTTATCACTGAAAAGGACTTTTACGAAAAAAAAGTACAAGCAATATGGACGAGCTGAAGTGTTATGTCGCCAATTTACAATGATTGTCGACTCTCACTTCCAAATATCGCTAGATATACCCGCAAACGTAGCTAAAAAGTCGCTGAACTCGGAAGAAATTTTGCTAAAACTGGTAGCTAAAATTTAAATAAAGTATAATCCATATTCCAAAATATGTTTTTGTTACTCGTTATTTAAGATACTGAATTTTAAAAGTAATAAATAGTGTCAGACTTTTCCTGTGAACCAGCAAAATTTTTTTCATGGACCACCGGTTGGCGATCGCTGCTCTAGAAAATGAAATATTAAATTATACTGTGTGGTACACTTCATGTCTTTTTTTTTGCGGGGTTTAATTGTGTTGTTGTTTCTTATCCTAGTTCTTTATAAAGCCAAAAATCATTGAAAAATCAAAAAATAAAATAGGATTCTTTAAAACTTCGCCAACAGTAAAATTCAAGCAATTAAGAATATGACTAGAGGAGACCCTGATAAGCCCTGCCCCAATGACATTCCAAAAAGACTTTCCAGCTCTGTTGAAAAGTAATCGACTTAATGTGGCCTCTCAAAAAGCGTGATACAGCCGTCAGCTGACTCCAAGAAATGCTGTGCTGGTGACACCAACGAGGTCTTTTTCTTAAATAAGATGGGTAAGAGCAGGCGGTACTCTCGAAGGTGCACTTATTCCAACTTTTTAATAGAGAAGTTTACAGTAAAAGGTAGACAAACTTTGCCTGCAGAGTATCCACAGTGGCAGACTTGATGAAACTATCGGCTCTCTCGTTACCATTCAATCCAGTATGGGAGGGGGTCCATTAAAAGTATATTGTGTTCAGAACAGAAGTTGTGGCGACCTGAAGTCACCCCTTACACTAATACCTTCCTGTCTATCTGAAAACCCGGCTGGATGTGTTGGAGGAACTAATTGATCGAACGACATGATTCCAATTCAAAATGATTTATTGATTTTTATCAATATATTATGAATAGACACAACACAATACTAATTAAGATAAATAAACGAGAGTGGGGAGCAGAGGTGAGATATCAATACAAGCGGATAATAATACAGAATTTCAACTGAATCTAGGACAGCTTAAACGCGCACAGTTACAACTACTCCTCACAATAATAATTTGATTTTCTGAATCAAAGACACAAACCTTATATTTTACTGCTGCGGTTTCTTCGTGACGAACTTCAGGCACTCTATTTAGCTGGATGAATTGACGAAGACTCCACGCTGCGTAATAGTGAATTTCAATACTTTAAATCCGCTTCTCTTCGCGCACATCAAAACGTACCAAGCTCACTTAACTTGTCAACAACTACGTGTCGACTTCTCGATCTTTAATTCACTTGATTTCTCACTTTTTCTTACTTAGCTCTCCTCAAATCGCGAAAACCGAATTTATATAATATTTCTTGTTTACATAAATCACGCCTGGCTCTCGATGAAGGTTGGTTGAAATAAAAAATTTGAATTAAAGGTAAAAAAAGAAATTAGTGAAAAACCGTATAGATCTGTCACAAAGTGTCCAAGTCAAAGGCTAACTTGGGCCAAACAAACAAGGTTTAACTTTAGGGGAGCTACAAAAAAAATCAATATTCATAGAAACGTAAGTTTATTTCGAATAATTCATTATAGTATTAAATAAAAGAACATCTTATGTTTACGTCCTGGCACTGCACATCTCTTCTATGCTACTAAATTTCGAGGGAAATTTTTATATATTATTATATATTATTGTATGCCCATATACTGACCGGCTGCAAAAATGTTCGTTGTGGGTCACACACGGTTCATTGGCAGTGAGTTTGACACCCCTAGTCAAGAACAAAGCCAAACTACAAGATTCAGAATACTCAGGCTTACCTTATCCCAACAGTCCGTCCAATGAGAAAGGCACTGTGTAGAAGCATGACTATCCGTTAATATCCAAATGTCCCTGAAGTCAAATTCAGAACCTGTATCAATGAAGTGCAGTCCTTTATAGATTGCAATAAGTTTCGTTCTAAAAACAGAACAGTGGTTATTATTTGGGGTTATTATTAATTGTAAACTTTCACTCTTACAATCCCACTTTCAGGTCTTGAATAGTCATTAACCCTTTCAGGACCATGATCACATATATATGATCACGCATTTCTCCCTCCAAAGCCTACGGTATCATATATGTGATTGCGCTTTCCCTTCTCTGAGGCCCACGATCACACCGATGGGATCAGAGTTTGGAATATTTTGATATATTAATTTTTACAAAGCACTAGTTGGTGGTTAAAATACATTTTTTTCCCGAATAATGCTTCACAAAACTTTTAACTTCAATATGTGCTTTTTGCTCCTTGTTTTTTAATTAGATTGGGGATATTTATGAATGTAAACGTTTTTCACGTGTTTAAACTTTTCGAGAGAATCGGACATTTAAGGGTTTGAGATTTATTGTGCTCGGATTTCTGTTTATATTTTGACTAAGTTGGAAAAAGAAGGAAAGCTTATTAGTTTATTGGGCATCAGACATTCGTAATAATGGTTTCGGTATTTATTTTACTTGTGGGCTTCACATTTTTAAATCAATTTTAATACTCAAAAGACATTTAAAAAGCAGATCTTGGTAGAACAAACACAATGAATCATTTTTAACGAAAAAGAATCTTTCTTCTTACTGTGGCTCATTTTTACTTCAGTGAGAACAAACGATTATTTTTCGTTGCTATCGCATTTAGAATTGCCACAACCGTAAGAACAGAAAACATAATACTAAATTGATATTAAGAAAGCAAAGAGAATTATAAGGATTAATTAAAAATAAAAAAGCGATGTAATATTTATTATTTAAATTATTTGTATCAGTTACAACCGCATGAAGTTTATGTGAGAGTAAATTTGTCGCTTGAAATTTGCAAGACAGTATTTTGTAAGTTTTGACGAATCATCATGGCGAAAAGAGTGAAAAGAGTACCTTTTTAATTAAAATAAAAATATTTTTGTAAAAATTAGCAATTTTTTTTTAAATATAGCGAAAATGTTTCGATTGTACATTCAGATTTTATCAATTATAGTAAATTATAAATGTTAGCATTTAAAATTTTACATGAATTTTTAAATGAAAATAGGCTTAGCAAGGAAATTCGTCCGGTCCCGTGCGTGCGTATACTCTCGGACCCCGTGGGCCTGGGGAAACGCTTCTTTCTCCTTTCGCTGGTCCTGAAGGGGTTAACAGAATTCGTATTTAGAAAGCAGTGGAATAAGATTAACTTTATTGAAAGTTTTAATTCATTTTTTTTAATATTAAAGTAATCAAGCGTTCTACATGCATCACACCAAAAGAGCAGAGAATCGTTTCGTATCCGCAGAAGACTACGAAGCCCTGCTTATTAGCACTTCAGAGGGAATAATACTGCCACCGCAATCGAACCAGTGCATTGTTCGAAAACATAAACGCACCCCCCTAGCAAAAGAGGTAATCCGAGCTTCATTACGAATATCCGAATCGTTATCCTTCCGTTAATTGGGCTCCGGATGTCCTCCTTCCACTCGCCTGACCATCGCACGGCCAGTCACGTGCTTTTCCTGCATCGAGTGCATTTCAAAACTGCCCGTGAATTGGATTAACTGGCAACCGTAGCTGGAGGACGCTCACAAAAGCACTAGACGGGATATTGGGAGTCCTAGGGTTATTAGGTGTTTCAGGCTCTAGTGTATTAAGATTGTTTGTTAACACATAAATAGAACGATGTACAGGATTAGTGTCCTAGTATTTGGTTTTGTTTAAGGTGCTAAGAATGTCATTGCGTTTCATTATGCCATGAAGGATTAATTAAAGCTCTTTGAGTAATAAAATGGGACGCGAATGGGAATTTAATATTTTGATATGTCAAATGTCTACCAGCCGATTCCAATCCCCTATTTGTAATATCAGAAAGGAATCGGGAATTTAAAATTGTATATTTTTTTTAAAATTCTTATATATTTAAAAAAAGTCTGTGGTTAAAATATTCTATTTAACTGATGAAAAATATGTATTAAACACATCTGTAAGCTTTTTATTTGTACTAGGAACTGACAAGGCATTTCTTAGTTATTAACAATGATCTAAACTCAGGAAGGTCGTACGATAAATGCAGTCACGTGTCCTCCATTCAATTAAAAACTGACAGCCTTGCACTTGTTGTTCTACTTTAAAAATTTATAAAAAAAAATTTCAAATTTGGTAATTGGGTAAAGATGCTTAAGTATTATGATTCTTCAAAAAAATTTTCAAAATAAAAAAACATTATATTCTATATCCTGTGCATTTTGTTTACCTGTGTGCGATGTTATTGGTGACAAATATGTACTTCTTAAAAGAAAGTTTCTGTAAAAAGTAAAAGCTGGCAACAGTGAAGCGTGTGTACTGATTGGCTGGGTTTATCATGAGTCGATGACGTCACTCGAATTTACAAGCTGCTAGGCTGGAAACACGTGTTTGTTGTTATCATGTGACTATGACGTCACACAAATTTAGTCCATTCCATCAATAAATGACTGCATTTATTTTTAATATGTAATATTAGTTAATGTGTGCTTCAAATAGGGTAAAGTCTTGAGCATTTTTTTAAAAATCTATTGTCTTTACATCTAACTTCATTTATGGTTTTGCAACATAAATCATGATTATAGCATTTTGTAGTTATATCATTAGAAGCATAAAAATTTAATAGTATTTTGTCGTTAGAACCTTTGAACGTTTTTTCTTGAATATGCCATCTTATTAACAGATAACTTCAATTCTGTTTTGGCATCTTCATTAAGTGAACAAAAACTATAAGTAATTAATCATTGTATTGACGTTTGCATATAACAAAGTTCTAAAGCTTACAATGTAATATGCTTAGAGATTTAATTAAATTGTCAAAAGTCCAGAGACGTTGTTGGATAATCAAAAAATACAGATTATACAAACAATTTGTGATGGAAAATGATTAATGTATCCATTTTGGTAAATTTTGAAAATAATTTTGGGGGATTTCAGTTTTAAAATACCTTAACTGGAAACAAAATTTATGTACTTAAATTTTAAAAATTATATTCTATATATAATAAATGCTCCACGTTTAGTAAATATTTTTTAATACTTTTGTTAGAAGATTTAACTAGAAATGTATAATAATTTTAAAAATTTAATTTTTATAAATTTTTCAATGTTATATTGAATTCATATGCATATTTACCAAATTGTAGTTTATTTTTCGTGTCCGTATTAACAAGTACGGATAAAAGGAAGTCAAAAAATTTTAGAAAATATTAATAATGTCAAAAAACTGTAAGTCTTATTCAATACTCCTTATCGAATCTTGTATCTTGAATTAAATTAAAATCAAGCTGAAAACATTGAAAAACGAAAAACAGATTTTTTTTTAAAAATGTGATCTTCAAAATAACGGCAAAATTACATTCCCCAAAATTGTGAATTTTGTTGCGTGAATACGTTTTCCCTTGCGACTTAACAGATGCATCCAGTTTAATGACGTGCTTATAGAAAATTTTGATTTAAATATTTTGGAATATTTCTTCACCACTGCAGTAAAAGCTTTGAATTAAAAAGTTGCATCACATTTTTTCTGTGTTAAAATTTTATATCTTCAGAAATTTTTCCTTGCATTTTACGGAAATACAAACTTTGGAAGTGTTAGTAATGAGGTAACTCTAAGTTTCTCTATGAAGAAAAACTTTTATATGAAATGATAAAACAAATTAAGTGGAATATAAATTTATGTATATTTTACCATATGATTTGTATTTTATTTTTAAATAGATATAAATAAATGTGATATATATATATATATATATTTTAAAAAATTGTATTTAAGATAAAAATATATTATTTACTTTATGACTTCTGAAAAATGCTACGCTAAAAATTAATTAATCATTTCTATAAAATTAATTTTATCACAATATAACAATTAGATGCTCAGATAAAGATTAATGGAATGTTAAGATTAGTCAAGAGTTTAACGCAAAAAATAATTTTCAGTTGCTCGAAGGAGCTAAAAAAAATAAGCTTTGTAGCATTTATTGTTCGTTCGATGATTTTAGCTGAAAAAACTTAATCCAAGAAATACAGTTAAGAAGAATAATACTGTAAATATGATATACAAACAAAATATATATTTGTATCAATTCGACAATGGGCCGTCTTATTTTTAGTTATGTATATGATGGAGATATTAATAAAAGCGCATACTTAGCGAATTTAGCCTCACAGAATAAAAAGAAAAAAGTATTCCATAGTAAAACCGATATCTTAAAACAGTGTTTTATTCAAAGAATTAATATGAAAAATAAAATGGAGAATTCTTTTACTTATCGAACAAATCAAATACTGAATATCGTTTCATTTAATGACAATAATACTGAGAATACAAAAAATTTGCACAAACTAGAAAGAGAATGAAATGTTTCCTGTTTGAGCATAAAAGCTTTCTTAAAACTTCATTAATAACAAAATTAAATTCAAATCTGCATCAGAACTAAAAATTTGAAGAATAACTAGTTGCCAATTTTTGCGTTAAAAATAGAGTATTAATTTCTTGAATTGAAAATAGACGATAATTAAAAATATGAAAAGGAAAAATAATAGCTAAAAAATATTAGAATTAAGTTTATAAAAAAGTACATGTAAATAAAAAAGATTAAATATTAAGAAGAGAAGTATTTTAAAAATTAAAATGTTCGATTACCTGGTGATGTCATCCATGGGAAAAGCATTTTATTTTTAAAAGTACAATTTTTCCTTTTAGAACTTCAACATATATTGAGGGGGGAGGGAGGAAAAAGATTTAAAATTAAAAATATGCCATACTTTGGGGGGGGTGAAAATTTAGATGTTAAATAGAGAGATATGTAAAGTAAATTCCAGTATGCTAACTTTATTTGGAAATTATACTTTCAATGTTATTTTTTTTTCTTGCCTATTAAATATCATTCACTATTTATCTGTTACCATTACATTTTTTGTTAAAATAATTGATAAAAAATAGTTTAAATACTTACTAAGAAAATAATTCTTTAGTAAATATAAAGCTTTTTTGAAAAAAATTAATTCCGTAAGTTCCAAATGCCATCGCGCAAATCAATTTCTTCTCTATATTGTTTATTTTATGAAACTCTATTTAGGTCAGTGAATGAAAGTTTTTAATGGTATTTAATGTATCATGCTCTTTTTTGATAATTTATGATTTTAATATCTTTTATTCTCATTTTGTGGAGCATCATTTTGAGTCCTTATATAAAATAATCCGTAATTTATTAAAGAATTATTTACGGATCAACATTTTCTTAAAGGTAAAATTTAAGCATTTTTAAAGGTACTGTTTTGAAATTTCCTTCTTTATAACTGATTGTATTATCATTTAAATTGTGTGCGACTTGTTTTTGAAACTGATGTTTCACTTTAAAACAATGGATAAATTTAATATAAATTCAGAAGAACACACTATATTTACAATAGAAGTGCAAGAAAGACTTTCTCTCAATCATAGGTCCTTTTATTGATTACATTTTCACTTCAGATTTTATTTTCGGTACGATTTCTATTCTTCGATAAAAAAAATCGCATTGCTTTTTTGCTTAGTAATACTAGAATAAAAAAATGTGTAGATAGTATTTGACAAATGCCTTAGCAAAACTATTTAGACGTATAAAAGTATTGAAATAAAATTAGCAACCCTAAATTTGGAATACATTTTTATTCAAAATCAATAAGTTAACAAAAATCCGAATTCGTAGTTATTTATTTTACAAATGCTCTTAAAAAAACTAAATTCATCAAATAATTAAATTAAAAGTATTTCTTAAGTTTTTTTTTTGTTTTGAACTTGTTTTTTTTTTAATGAGGATAATTCAGAAATAGGAACGTCAGCTTTAGTGACGTCCTTGTGCCTTGATTGTGTGAAAATATGTGTAATATTGAAAATAAATCCTAGCAAGGTTTTAAAAAAAACTCGAAATAAAAATTCCACTTCAAGATTTAGCTTCAATTAAATAATGAGAAAATGAACATATTTAGAACGTCTATATATACACTGTGACACTACAGTTTTCATTAAATATATAATAATAATAAAGTACAATTAAGTATGCATTAATTTTACATTGCACTTGCATGATTAAATATAAATTTACAACAGGTAAATGATTACATGTCAACTGAAATCTATGTAAATTGCTAATTCTCGACGAAATAAGACACCCTTGTGAAGATAAGTTCTAATTCAACCGCTAGAACAAAAAAAATTATTATTACGTCATACCTTTTTTAAAACATCATCGGATTGTATTTACATTTCTGTAAATAACTTTGTTAAGGGAACCAGGACATGCTCGAAAGTGTAAAATGCCAAAATTAAGACCCTTTGTTCATGAGACATATATCTTTTAAAATTTCCAATAGAGCTTAGATATATTTTACGTTCTTAATAAAGATAATTTAATTATTCTGTAGAAATACAAATATAACTTTTTAGTTCAAAAGTTTTTTTTTCCTACTTAATTTAAGTAATACATAATTTTTGAGAACTCATAATTCATACTTATATTTAGGTACCATTTTTTAAAAAAAGTATCTTTTTTTATGCAAAATATTTTTTACACATATATGAAACAATGCACAAAAGGCAGTGAACCTATTTTTTTAGTGAAAATTTAGTATAGTTTCTTTAAAAAAATTATGAAACTTTGAAATTTAGAAATTTTTTGTTTGTGCTGCTTTTTTTATGCATAAAACCATTTTTAAAAAGTTAGGCATTATTTCAATAGAAAAAAAATTAGGTTCACTATATGCATAGCCATCTTGTATAGAAGTATAAAAAATCTGGAATCTTTTAGTGCAATAGTTTTTTTAAAAAAATGTACCTAAATGCAAAAAAATATGCTTTTGAGAAAAAGTGAAAAAACTAAAAAAATAATGTTTTCACATATTATACACTTGATTAGTATTTGCTTGCCTAATTTTATATGTCTAATAATAATACTTAATCATTTTCTAAAGTTCCCGGAAGTAATTTTAAATTTATATGCTTTTCCCTTTGTTTTAGTTAACATGAACATAATTTTCGATATATATATTTTCATGCAGGTACCTCTTCTTACAAAACTATTTCTTGAATATACAAAACATTTTACACATATATATAAAGCAACATATCAAACGTAATGAACCAGTTTTTTAATGAATTAACTGCATAGTTTCTTTGAAATAATCATAAAACCTTAAAATTCTGAAAATTTTAATTTTCGAGATCTTGTAATATATATTATGCCACGGAATAGCGGGATTATTCATTTAAATGAAAAAAAAATTCAAAAGTTTATATAGATCAAACACAGGGGGAACTACCCATTTAAAATATGTCAAAAGAGGCGTGGTCATTTGTTTACATTTTTATTTTTCGTATTTTAGGGCTATTTTATCCGCAAACATATAAGTATAAAACATTTTTAAATTCAGAAAAATATGCACTATTTTTTAGAATTAAAATTGAAAAATCAATTTTTTGAAAGTATATGATGTCCTGGTTTCCTTAAATTATACATTCATTTTAAATTTGTCAAAAAAAATTTCTTCAATTTGCAAATTATTAACCAAATTTTAAAATTCTTTTTTGCAATTATTATTTAACAAAATTTATCTGTTCGTCACGACAAATACTCAAAAGCGCACACACATAAGTCGCGAACTTCCCAATGTGAAGTCAGAGGAGTTAAATATTGGATGCACTACTTTCAACACAATGCTCTCTCTAATATTTAAGAAAAACGCGTGAATAAGAAATAAACCGAACCAGAGAATGACGAACGGAAAGACGTAAGCTCCTTGACCAGAAACCTATCTTTTTCAGGTCATCCAACAGAACTTCTGTTTAAGAAATCTCACGGGGCGAAGCAAAAAGCACGCGAAAAAACATCCACGCGTCTTATGAATTATAAATTTTCGATGGCAACATCCCGGAGTTGTAAAAAAAAAAAAAAATCACACGCGAGACGCGTCGAACAATAGAATTTGCACGATACGTATCTTCTCGTTCATAATGGCTGTTGTTGTTTGAAAAACTTATGCCGTTGTACAATTTGATTTACCATATACCTCAAGAACAAAAAAAAGGGGGCGATATTTTTTGTTGTTGTTGTATGGTTAAAGGGGAAACTTTTATTCTGCCCTTTTTCTTTGAAGTACATATTTTTTGGTGCCTATTTTTGGCGAGCATTAATTCTGCTGCTGCGACTACTACTTTCTGCTTTGAAGTTGTTCCCCCACCGGATGATGCTTATACCATAATCGCCAAATGGGATATTTCATGAGCGCTTTCCTTTTTGAAAATAATGCAAATTTCCCTCAGGATGGGTAGGGTTCTTTTGTTGTTGTCTTTCTTTTTTTCCCGCCAAAAATGAACAGTATTCGAAAAGGTCAATGGTTATGAAAGAAAGCTCACAAAAGTAAATTCCGTTGGTGGAAATAATGCCGCTGATTTTAAGATGTCTAAAATAGTTTGTGTGCAAAGAAACTATATTTGCTTTCTCCTTGCACTAAAATTCTAATATTATTTTGAAGTTTTCTTCTTTTTTAAAAAAAAAACAAATCTTGAACATATTTTTTTTTAAAAATTATATTTGGATTCGTGGATAATTTAACTTCTACTGAAGTAAAAGTTGTTGTTTTCATTCTCATAAGAAAGAAAACATACATCTGTTTTAATTCGAAATATTTCGTGATTTCTAATCCAAAATTACATAATTTGCCATGTGATGGGTAATGCATACTTATAATATTCATCAAGATTTATTTCAATGGTAATTTTAAACTATTAGTATATTGTAGAAATAAACTCAGTTTGTCATCAGAAACGTGAAACTTATGAAATTTTAACTTATATCATGTAAGATCATTGGGCTAAATTCATATGACGTCATAGTCGAAAAATAAATGCAATTACATGTTTTACTGCGAATTACTGTTACAATCTTTCTATTGTTAAAGAAATTTTCTTGAAAAAGTACAAATTTATTAAAAATAGTAGCGCACATAGATGGGTAAATAAAATGCACTTGATTTAAAAACCGTGCAAAATAATTTTTTTTTATCTTGAAAAATGTTTTCATAATTTTTTATATGTTTGTAAACATTTTTGGACATGTTTATCTAATGGACTAAATTCATGAAGTCAGTATATAACCTTGTTGTCCAAAGAATTCAAAACTAACTGGCAATAGAGTTGTACTAGTTGTTGTTCTTTTAAAGTTTAGATAGAATTTTAAATTGAATAATTGAGAGAGTAAAAAGAGGATCAAATATTAAAATTCTTCAAAAAGTTTTTCAAAACAATATATATATATATATATATATATATATATACGAGGACTTTTAAATCGAGTGCATTTTGCTTATCTACATATGTTATTATTGTAGTCAAATATGTACTTTTTAAAAGGAAGTTTTTTCGCAAAAAGCAAACGTTGGCAACAGCGAAGTGAATAAGCTTATTGGTTAGAAACACTGATTAGCTGAAAACACGTGATTATCGTTATCATGTGATTATGACGTCACATGGTTTTAGCCCATAAACAAATTTTAAATTGTATCACGATTTTATGAATGCAGGAAGACATACAAGCCTGAGATCAGCTTAAATGTTAATGGATAACACGTGATTATGTTTATCATGAGATTGTCTTTAACTTAATTCATTGAGTCATAATAGGGATGTAAATTAAGTTGGTAAAATAAAGACTATCTAGTATGAGAAAAATACACAAAATTCATGGTAATTGACATTACGCTTGTATACCACTGTAATAATTGAACCATTGCTTGATAAAGAAGTGTAAAATAAAAATATTCTTGGTCTTAGAATTAGAAGATAAATGAAGTTGTAAATAAGATAGAAAAATCAAAACACATAAAATAATTTATTTGTAACTATAATGGAACACATAAAGAAAGATGAATAACATATTTTTAAATTTTCATGTGTGGAATTCATTGCAAAGTTTAGACTATATTCAAGTAAAGAGAGATGTTAAAAAAATATACATATAGAGAAATATATTTAGTTTTTCAAAACATTTGAAAAGTTTTCAACAAGTTAATATTGAAAATTGTATTATTATCCTCATAAAAACCAACAGCATTCCGTTTCATTTAAAAAGTTGACGTAACTGAGGTAGATTATAGGGTTGATATATATTTTACTACCCATGTAATTTTATAATCTCTTCGCCTGTTTTAATTTTTCGAGCTCTTTATTTTTTAAAAGTATTATATGTATAATTTCTCTTAAAATTTTCATTTTTTAAATAAATATTCCTTATTATAAGAATACAATGAGTAAAAGTGAAGCAACTATACTAATCAGAAAAACTCAAATAAGTTTTTCTTAATTCATAAAAAGATTTTATTGTAACATAAAGCAAAAAACTAATAACTGATTCAGTATATTTTCATTTGTATGAAAAGATTTAAAGAAAGAACACACGCAAATCGTTTTAATCGTTTTCTAAAAGAACTTGGTGTCCCGGATTCCATGGAATATTCTCAGAATTTAACGCTTCCCGATTTAACACATATATCAAAAATATTCAAGGATCTTTTGAATTCTCGAATATTTTCCTTATTTTAATATAAAAACAAAAAAATAAATAAAAGATGACAAGTTTCTAATATGAAACGTCGGTAGATATCGTAAATATAAAGTACAATAATATTTATAAAAATAAATAGAGATCTTAGTATCTATTCGTTTATACTTGCTTTCACGACACACTGCTGAACTTATTTTAAAAAGATATTGTAACATCGAAACATTTCGCTTAATATCCGTGTTGGATTGAAGCAATACTAACGTAAAAATAATCAGAACTTTGTTACTTGTCTATCGATGTATCCCTTTTAATTTATATGCAAATAGGATACAAAGAAACTATTCAAAATATGTCAAGTTGCTTAGAATCTTAAGACTTTTAAAATCCATCTTATTTCTTTAAATACCTTAAACAATTTTCTTCTTAATTTGAAGCACTTTTTCAATGAGGTTTGAGGGTAAAAAAAATTTGGGGTTTGCTTTAGTTTTATTTACTTAGTTATTTTATTCCCCACCCCATACAAATAATTTAGAACAAATTAAATCTGTCTGCTTGAGATAAACAGTGTCCTAGGTCATGATTTTTAATCAATGTTTTGAAATTCTTATTTATTATTCATTACATTTAGCATTAAGTTTTATTAAATGTTTTAGTTTTTGGGCATGTATGTAAAGAAATGTAAATTTCTTTCTTGATATATACATTTATTATTGCAAAATAATTAATTTAATTAAGTTTTAAGAAATTGAAAAGTTAAAAAGAGTAACAAATTGGTAAGGAAGTTATTCTGACTCTTTTATAAAATTACATTAAAGTTTTTTTTTAGGTTTTTATTTATTTATGTTAAGCACAAGGTAAAATGGGCAGAGTTTAAATAAAATCTTCAGCTTGTATTAAATTGTAACAATAAACAATATTTTTTTCCTTAAAAAACCACTCAAATCAGTAGAAATGTTGATTACTTCAGCTAATTATAGATAATCAATAATTGGAGAACATATGAACTGAAATTGGAGACGCTGAAAATAATGGTTATTGAGAAATTTAATTTCATACAAATGTGGAGGAAGACTTTAGAAAATTGTACTAAAAATGATGAGGGGCTTTTTTAAGTAGATTCATTAATTGAAATATTACTAAAAATAGTTTGTGTTAAGCATATAAACAAGATATGTCTGTTTTCTTTGAAGAAACTCGTTAAGTCTTCACGTGTTGTGGTTTTTAATAATTTTTTGTAGTAAAAAGAAGACAATTAAAATTTATGTTGGTATGATAACTTATGTTTCTTTACTAAACAATGAGATAAATTCATGTGACGTCATTAGTCACATGATGGTGACAATCACGTGTTTCCAGCAAATCAGTTCATGCGCTTCGATGGTGCGATCTTTAGCTCTTTACTAAAACCTTTTTTTTAAAAGTTTCTATTTCTTAACCATTATAATGTAGATAAGTAAACAAAATGCACCTGATTTTAAAGTACACAATGTTTAAATATTTTTTTAAAGAAACTTAAGACTTAAACATATTTATCCAGCTGTCAAATTTGAAATTTTATTAAAATTTTTCAAGTAGAACAACATGTTCCAATCTAATGACAGTTTTGAATTCAATGGGGAACACGTGATTATATTAATTATGAATTTAGCTCATTAGTTCATTCGCTTTGCTGTTGCCATTTTGGAGTTACTTTCTTTTAAAAAATACATGTTTCTCAACAATAAAAACCAACATATGGAATCAAAACGCACATGATTTAAAAGTATACGTATAATATAAGAATTTTCTTTTTAATTTTGAAAAACTTTTTAAAGAGTCTTAATATTCGAATAACGTTACCCAAATATCAAATTCGAATATGTATCTAACTCTACAAATCTAATGTCAGTTTTGAAATCAGTGGAGGTCACGTGAATGCATTTATCATGTAATTTTCATGAATTTAACACTTTCATACTTAAAAGAAGGATTTGATCATTTATAAAGGCTACCAACATCTCAGCTTGCTTCTGTTTTCTAGAAAAACTGGAAACATTTTTCTTAGGATTTTCATATATGAATTAACATAAGAATATAAACGATGCCTGCCAAGTACTTACCACATTCACATCAGAATTTACAAGACCTGATTTGTATTTTCTACGGAATCTTATATTTTCAGAATGGTCCCTTAAATATTAGCTTTTTTTTTCGAAGACAAATACGCAGGAAGACAAACAAAGCGAAAAGTATGAACGATAGCCATTCCGTGAGGTTGGAATCTTGCGAAACATTGTCAGCTGAGAGCTCTCCAGTCTCACATTTCTGGCAGAAATCAATTCGCGTTTCGGTGTCAAAAGAATCGCTAAATCGTTCGAAGAAATCGTAATCGTTTCCCGATACCCTTGCCGACAACTGTTCACATCTTCCAGCAACTGCCCTTTATCTGCAGGAAAACCTCAGCGATTGTGTCTTCGAACAAATTCGAACAGAACAGCGTGTGGTCGAATCGCCATTTTGTTTTTTATTCTTTTTCGTCGCGAATGTTCCCCCCCCCCCTTCTTTTCGATCAAAAATGAAAATAAAACGAATTTTAACAAATAAAAAAATACAGAACAGATGTAAAAATATTAAAAAATAGAATAAAATAAAACATGGAATTGCATATGTAAGTAAGGTTATAAGCGAAAGTTAATCTACAAAATGGAAATTTCATTTTATTTATTTTTTCCGAATTTTTTTGTTTATTCTTCTATTTTTTTTTTTAATTTTAATTCTTTCTTGATTTTTTTTCATTGGGGATTTTGAGGTATTTCTTCCTTTTTTTTTTTTAATGCGGTTGCATTAATGCGCGTTTTTCGGAGGATTTTCTGTAATACTTTTTTTTGTGGGTTATCTTTTTTTGTGTGTGCATGTTCTTTTGTCTTTTACTAAATATCCTTGTCGTATACCTATTTGAGTCTCGCTTTTTACCCTGTTTCTGACAGGATTACGTGATGCTCGTTAACGAGGGGGGAGGGTCTAGAAGAGGAGCAGGGGGGGGAGAGAAAAAATTCCCCATCATATTTTGGAAAACACACGAACAATGTCGCTTATCTTTCTACGATTCGAAGGACTAATAATAAAAGAAAAAAAATCCTGCTTGTTTCTTTCCTTTCGTTTCTTATCGGAACCAGAACCGATTTGCTTAATGTTACGATGTTTAATCCCATGTAAAAGGGGATGGATCTCTTAGGTGTTTAAAAAACGACGTAATTAGAGTAATAGTAATGACTTTCTAAGCCAAATTAAAAACTTCGTGTTAGAAATGTAGTAAATATACTATCAGCTTTTTAAATAGGTAAGAAATAACTCATTACGATCCCTTATTGACAAATTAAAGTGGTGGATTTTTAAAAATTTTCCCATTTGCTAGGGCTTTACTTTCAGTTTGCCCTCTTTAGAAGTTAACGAACACCTAGCCTAAACTATACTTGCCCTTTTTTCCATGAATAATATCTGTAAAATACCTTTAAAATAAGGCTCTAGGAATAATGATTTTTAAAAATGTAGTCGTTTTGACAAATTTTCTTTCCCGTGATTTTTTTCATTTTTCTTGAGTGTGACTAACAAACTTTTTGTTTCTTTATTTTTTTATATAAAATGATTTAATTTGCATTAAATATTGCATCCATTATTAATAAATTGAAATAACTTCAGAGTTGCTTGCTGTAGGTCTAAGCAAACTGGAGTAAATTCTTACATGCTAATATTTACTCTTATCAACTTTATGGTCTTGTAAGGACTTCATCCTTTTCTTTAACAATTGGGGGGGGGATGATTAAAGTTGAATGTTTATCCTACTTATATATCTATTCAATCATGTAGATGATTTATACCTCAGAATATGGTTAACCTTTCTTTCAAATTTAATGGATATACAAAGTTGGTTATAGTAGTAAAATAAATGTTTAAGTAAAAGGAATATATATGAAAAGGGCTAATTTGTAGTAATTAAATGTTTTTTGTTACGGTTCGTCTGAAACGGAAGTTCCTAAACTGAAGTGTCCATGGATTTCTTTTTGTACCAAAAATTGAGCCATCCCCTCTCCTCATGTGTAATTACTCGACCTCAATATTTCAATACATAATAGAAAAAATATGAATGCAACTTTGATGTTCTAAATCAGAGGTTCCCAAACCTTTTTGTCTCATAGACCCCTTACCATGTTTTTCGGTTTGGGGTGGACCCCTGCTTAATTATTATTAAATTTTGGCAAATTTATCAACTTAAATGTCTCTTTGACAGCTGGTACTACTACTCCTACTTTAAAAGAACTAAATTTTTTTCTAACTGTAAGGAAGTATAGTGTTTAAAATTTAAAAAGCGCATGTTAATTAATAAATAAAACTGTTAAATAAACTAACTAAACAACAAACAAATGAGTTTAAGGGGAGGGATGAATCCCTAACACTACAATATCAGATTTTCAACATTTGGTATCAATCTTGTCTGATCTAACTTTAAATTTCCTCTGTTAGTGTCCAGTTTTTTCTCCCGTTTCTTTTTCTTTTGTTTTGGAGATTGGCAACCGCGCTGAAAGTCCTTCACACTAGAAAAAGCAATGAAAAACTTCCTCACGATATTCCGTAAGGTCAAATAATAGGTTTGACTTTGTAAAGCCAAAATTGCTGGCATCCGTTTCTAAACTTAAAGATCTTCGTTAGTGCTTATTACGATCAGTTCCTATTGTAATGTGACTTTTTTTTCCAATATGACCGTATAAATGCATTGCCTACTGTGGTATTGCCATATAGTCAAAGCATTCTCAAACCTGGTTTGTAAATCTGAATAAAAGGCATTTAAATGCTGAATGTAGGTTAAAACGTTCTGACAAATTGTCTGTGACAAATTTAGAAAATTCAAAATTTCCAGTATTATAATACTTTAGCTTAACTCGGGAAAGAAAAGCTGAAATGGCTCTTGCTTTAATAAATTTATGTTGTCACCTTGTAAATGCAAATTAACCTCATTAAATTTAGTAAATAAATCTGTTAAAAAAGGTAAAATTTGTATCCACTTGATTATAAATTTTTTTTAACATTAAATTCACGGTCTAATTTAATGAGAGCCTCTATCATAGACCCCCCACCCTTACACCTCATGGACCCCCAAATTAATTTTTGCCAAACGTAGACCCCTTGGAGGTCGTCATAGACCCCTGGGGATCTATATAGACCACTTTGGGAATCACTGTTCTAAATGGTAAATACTAACGTAAAAATAAAGTATACATGAAATTTTGGGATATCTGAAGCAGTATTTATTCAAATTATAACTTTTGAATTAAAATAGAAGAAAAAAAACAGATTTTTTATCAATGAGATAGCTACTTTAGTGACATTAAAAGGAATAACACTGCTTCCCTTTCAAAAGTAAGGAAAGTTTGTTGCATTCACTTCACATCTCGGAATCATGCTCAAAACAAAACTAAACTGTTAATTCAGCGTTTCTCAAACTGTGGGCGACCATATTGAAAAGTCGAAAACTAAAGATCATTTTAAAAAATATATATTTATTTACTGGAAGTAAACAAAATAAATTCTGACATAATAAAAAAAATAAATACGCAATTACACTGACATAATACACTTATAAATGTATTACTGCACAATGTATTTTACAATTTATTTAACAATACTAAGTTAAGAACAAGTTTCATAATTACCAGTGAACCTACGGACTTACCAAATTAATACATCTTGATCATTTGTACGGTTTAAAATTAATTACTTTACTGCCAATTTAAAGATGCGTGATTCGCTTCCCAATACCATCGTTTTCCACGTAGGCATGCGTATGTGATGTATTGGGGAGGGGGGCAATTCGCAATAAGCAAATTCTCTGAAGTTAGACACACTGCCAATTCTCAAACACTACCAATGTCCTTTTATTGCATTCCAAAGCCTTCGGAATATTTTTATGGATAACAGTGCTTGAAATTTTGAGGAAGCACTGTGTTAATCAGATATTGGACTCTTTTATACTGTCATGTCTTAGACAAGTTGTTGTATGTAGCTGTGATATTGTGTTCCTATTTAAATCTGCATAGACGGTCACAGATGCGATCGGCCCAATATCCACCATTTTATAATTGCTTGTATTTTATGTACCTATCTATAATATTTTATTTAAAAGTTTTTAGTTTTTATTCTAAATTATTTAACACGTAAAAATCAGTGCTAATTTATTTCAATTTTTATAATAATAGAAATGTGTTATAAATATCTTACAATATTTTAATCCTTTCATGGATCTTCTAACGTTATCCACGTACTCCCAAATTAATTTTAATTTTCTGTGGACCCCTCAGAAGTCTCAAGGTCCTTCAGGGATCCATGGAAACCACTGTAAGAACCTATAATCTAAAAAGTAGCTGAGTAAAAAAAGGAATTTTTAAGTAACATGAAAAGAAATGGTTTAAAAACTTCTTAAAATATGCGTAATTCATATTGATATTTCGGTAGTTTTTTAGACCTGGAAATCTATAAATTTAAATTAATCTACAAGCAAAAAAGGGTTTACTTTTTTTGGGGGAAATTTATTCCGATTCGCTGAACGTTGTGCAACAGAAAACTTGTTTCAAAATCAAAACTATTTATTTTACAAGACAGTAACGTTACAGAAAATAACTGTAAATCATTGCTGATTGGTCTCCGCAACATGTTTTCAGGCTGGGGAAAAAAATGATTCATCCTTTATTAAAATCATCACATTTCACTTATTCCGATTGAGTTAAGTTATCTACAACGGATGGGTGGTCCCGATTCACCGAGCCAAATAAAAAGTGAAATATTTTACACTTCCGCTAACGACCGGCGAGGTTCTAAGAGCAATTTCATTGTGGCTAATGGGACGTCCAAAGAGATGTTAATGCCTCGCTTTGATGCAATTAACTCTTAATTGCCTCCTGTTGGAAAAATAATCTTCACTGGAAACGAATTTTCAATAAATACTCCCGAGCACGTGTTCTCAAACCATTGGTCATTAGGCAGTGAAAGTGCTCAACAAGGTTTCGCCATTTTAATATCTTTATTTGGTTGTATAGCAACAACGGTGTAATCATAAATCGCAGTTCTAATTTCTTGTTTCTTCAAGAAGTACCTTGAAGAGCTACTAATAATTTCCTCCTGGACATTCATTTTTCAAGAGAAAATTCGTCTTTGAAGAGCTGAGAATAATTTCATCTTTTTTTCCGTTATCGTGAATTCCGAATTATGTACTTGGATATTTGCCTTTTTTTTTCAAATACTTTTCCTTGATATTAAGGTTCTTTAGAAAGATTAGAAATTTATCAATAAGTATAATGAAATGTTTCTTATTTAATATAAGTTTCGAACAACCTGATAGTTTGAGTTTTCGCTTTTATTAAGGTTTTTTTGGACAATCCTATACCTTTCTGTTCTGAAGATTTCAAAGAATGCATTGATTCAAATGTAGTATGTATCGTAAATGTTCGTATCTACTGGCAGCGTGTGTTAAATTGGTTTTATTTTAACATATAAACTGTTAGTAGGATATCTTTTTTTTTGTTACAATCTGCAATCTCTTTCTTGTAGTCCTTGACTGATTAATAAAAATAAGCAACTACCGTATATGTTTGCAACAAGAGATATTGAAAAATTCGCAATAAAATTGAAAAGGAGGAATAAAATACAAAAGATTGCACCTTGAGGTTTTCAAATTTTCTTTCTAGATGAGTATTATTGGCTAAATATATGTGACGTCATAGTGACATAGCTGCAGCCACCTGTTACCAGCCAATCGGTTTCTACTCTTCGCTATTGCCAATTTCTGCATTTCACAAAAACTTTCTTTTATGAAGTACATATTTGTCGATAATAATAAAGAAAATGCAGCAATATGCATTTGTAAGCAAAATATGTGTTGCTTAAAATAAAGTACTCAATATGAGAGTATTTTTTAATTTAAAAAACTTTTTGAATAACTTCTACGTTTGAATATTTTTTTGCCCAATTATATCTAAGTTTTACAAGTAGTGCTACAAGTGCAACTCTAAAGTTGGTTTTGAACTCACTGGAGAACACGTGACTGCATTCTTCATGTGACGTCATAGTCACATGACAATGGCAAACATGTGTTTCCAGCCAATCAGTTCAATAACTCATGTGATGTCATAGTCACACGATTAAAGCAATCATGTGTTCCAGCTAATCAGTTCATGCGGTTCGTTGTTGCCAACCTTTGCTTTTAGAAGAAACTCTCTTTTAAAAAGAACATATTTTTCAAAATAATAATGCAAATAATAAACAAAATGCATTTAACTTAAATAAAAGCATGTATAAAATAAGATTTTATGGAGAATTTTTTTTCCCGTAATATTTGCACATCTTTACCCTATTACAAAATTTGAAATTGTACAAATAGAACAAGAAAATATACAATTAGTTTGATGTCTGTTTAAAATTCAAAGGAGAATACGTGTTTATATTTATCATGTGAACACCATGAATTGAGCTCTTCGGAACTAATTTATTACAATATGGTGTTTCTTGATATAACAGATTTGATGGAATCTCATGCCCAGTTTTTTTTTAATATTTTGCTATTATTGTAAAAGACGAACAATGTGTAAAGTTACAATTATTTCGATTATTCGTTACAAATAGGCTTAACACTTTTAATCAGCATATAGTGTAGCCTATTTACAATTTTTATTTTTTTCTTAAATTTTTTTTAACATTTATAAGCCCCGTGCACCACGCAATGTATAACACGGGGGCATACAACACAGACAGAAGAAAGGATTACAACACAAACATCCATGCCTTCTCCGGGATTCGAACCCAGTCCCTACGGCACTGCAGTCAGCTTCACTGACCACTATACTGGATGGGCGGCTTTTTCTTATATTAATGTAGTTTTTTTATGTATTATATCTTGCTTTACTTTTAGTCAAAAGATTACTTGCCTCAGATATCACTTTTCAAATTCCAGTCCAATTGTTAATTCAATCCAGAGATGGCAAAACACCCTTTTAAACTCGCGGTTAACGAGAGAACGGTGGTTAGCAAACACTTTACGAGTAAACGAAAAACTTAATGGAAATCTAGTCGCAGAAACTTTTAATTTTGTTGAATTCTTCTTTAAAGGGCTCGCGCAATTAACCGTTTTCTCTCGCTGCTTCCCAGACGGAGTAATGCGTTGTTAATTTGTTTAATTGTCAGTTAACTACCGTTAGCACAACATCGGCCTTCTTTGTTGTTGAGACAAAGGACTCCCGCTAATGCTCCCTTTGTCCGTAATGGACGCAGTTTTTAAGAAATATAATAGTTCGTCAAAATGAAAAAGAGAGGAAAAAAATATTTAATTTTTGGGGTGAAAGAGTTATAGTTTCCGACATCTATTTTGTGTTCTTGCTCACAAATGGGGGAACAAAGTTTTCCCAACCATTTAAAACTTTTCAGTGCAGAGGAAAAGTGTCAAGCAAATTACCTCGTTCTGTAGAGCTTAAAAACGTTTTTAGTGCAGTGTTTGTATAATTGGATTGCGAACTATTATAGATTTTGGTTGCATTTTTCTGGGGAGAAAGGTGTTAATAATTTTTCAGAGTGCTTTCTTTCGTAATAGCTGAAAGTTTAGAAAAAGATGAACACATAACATACGCTTGTACTTTATATAATTCTTCTTCAAAGTATTTTTAGAAATGAATCATTATAAGTATTTTGTATTCCTCAAAGTATTAAAAGCGAAAATTAATTCTTTTTGTTGGGATTTGAACATAACTCCCGACTTTCCTGGATTATATGGTATAATTTTCATCATATTTGTTTTATTTTGATTCTATTTGAAAGCCTAAGTCTCATTTCGACATTTTAAATTATGTGTGGGTTTTTTTTATTGAGATATCTTTACTTATTCTGTTATTAAAGCATATTCTTTTCGTTTCAATGTTATGAATTAATTAAAAAAAGAAACTTTATGGTATCCTTTTTATAATTAATTTTATTACAATATCTATAATAACTAAATCAGCATTACGCTGTAAAAAGTAAAGAGCTATATTTTTACACATTGATGTATGAATATTACTGTTCCAGAAAGGAGTTTCAATAGTGTTGCAATTATAAGCACCCTTTTATCATTTTGATGCAGTAATAAAAATTATTACAATTCAATAGCTGTTAGAATTATTTTATATGTGAAATTGTGCCTCGTTAATCTATTGTAAGTTAGTTATTGTTAGTTTTCACGCGGTTTAAGTAAGTAGGATAAAAATAACCCCTTTAGTTTAAACTCACTATTTTTGCCAGAAATAATTGGATCATCACTATATCTATGATGATAAATTATTATCTATATATGCCCTAATATATATATATATATGCCTATATATTTTTTTAGTTGTGCCTCAGTAATCTGTTGTTAGTTATTGTTAGTTTTACCACGGGTTTAAGTAAGTAGTATAAAAAGTAACCTTTAGTATAAACTCACTATTTTTGCCAGAAATAATTAAATCATCACTATATCTACCTAGATAAGTCAATATTAACTATATGTTGGTTTTTCATGAAAAATTAAAGATAAACAAGCTAAGCCACTGCGCTCTACCCAAATAAGGTAAACCTTTAACCTCATAAATTATCATTACAATTAATATATATATTACGCGGTTAAACTAATAAACCTGCTTATTACTAATTATAATCCCGGAGTATTAATAATAACCACGTCTTTTGGTAAAGTGTAATAAATAATGTCCATTTACTACATTAATCCCAGTTGATATTAATAATTAGCAAAGAAGTTCGGTCAATGTGATTAGTCAGGCATAATGTATAGAAATTTAGCTTTAACGTAATTTTTATGCATCTTATATTCTGTGGTAATGAATTTGTCATTGTAGACGTTGATTAAGTTAAGTGCGTGTGTTTGGGTTGATAATTATTACTTTCTCCAAACTTCATTGGTAATTAATTGCTAATAGTAGCCAGGATCAGTATGAAATTTTCTCAGAAATTATTCACTTTAACCGGTTTGCTTGGTTATTATAAAAATTGCAAGTTACTATATATTTATAATAACTGATTATATATGTACATTTACCGTACCATATTGTTTATAGATATCTATATATTTTTATTTTTAATTATTTGCAAAGAAATAACATCGCAATAAACATTGGGGAATTAATCTTTACAACTATATTTAAAAGTATTTTGAGAGCCAGGTCAAGCGAAAATAAAAACAGTTTATTGTTTGATATACGAATAATATTTTCAGAAGAAATGATTAATTTTAAAAAGTTAAAGAAGTTTAAACGGATAGTTTATATTTAAAACCAACCCTTAAAAAATGAAACTTTCACAAATAGAAATTATTTTTTGCTTTAAAACCATAAAATTATTCTAAAAACATGAATTTCTTTGTATGAAATATAAAAACATCGTATTTCAGTTTTTAAGTACATATTTTTTATATTAAAAGTTAAATTTAAAGAAACTTGGGAACATTATTTCGTTATTTAATCCATTAACTGCCGATTAAAAGTGACGTCATTTGCTCCCCAATGCCATCGTCATTGTTTTTCACATAGGCTCGCTTATGTGGTGTATGATGGGGGGGGGGGGAAGAAAAGGCAAAAATAAGCAAATATTTTTTGAAATAAGTAAATTATTTGAAATCTTATTATCAAGATCATTTTATAACATTCTAAAGCTTTGGGAATAGTTTTACTAATAGCCACGTAAAGAAAACAATTGTATTTCCGATGTCGGATATATACGTCCGAGGCACATAACGCCCTGATTGAGCGAGACGGATGTATACGCCAGTGGCACTTACGGGGTTAATCTTTTATATATGTTACCGGAAAAGTATGAAAAGCCGTTTTTAGGTAAAGTATGAAATATGAGATTTATTACATACTTCGCCTAAGTATTGTATAGAATGACCAAAGCTAATTAAGGAAAATATGAAAAAAAGGTTATGATTAGACTATTATATCAATGGTGTGCATTCCTAAAAATACAAATGTTTTTTGACAAAATAATGAGAGTGCCATTAAAAAATATTATTCAAAATAGGTGAAGGAAAATGAAAGTTGTACTAAACAAAATTTATGTATTTCTTATTAAGGAAAACAAAACTTTCATATAAAAAAGCAAGAAATTAAAATTAACCTACTTGTTTCAACATGGTAGGCTTGGATGACAATTTGAATTACATTTCATTACATTTTTCACACAATGAAAATTCTTATAATGGTACATTGTTTTACACATACATTTGACCAATCCTTCGCTGCTTCCATTGGACTGAGTGATTGCAACTGACAGGAGAGAAATTTAATGATCAGGAATATTTTTAATTCTAAGCATGTTGTTAGGCACAACTATATAATATATATATATATATACAAATTGTGATTTCGCATATACTTGTTTAAAAATTCCATCAGAAGTTCCAAGTCGATTGAAACCATCCCATCTCCCACTCATTATAAGGGCTAATATATTCGCATTCGGGGGGAAAAAATCACAGTTTCACAATATTTTTTTTAAAATTATTTTCGGTTTTTTCTGGTTTTGCAAAGATGTATGTCAATACCATAAAGTGTAACATTTTAATATTTGGTTGAAAGTTCTTACGGAATTCTATCACGTTCTCAGAATCTGTGATGTAATGCTGTATAGCAGTGCTTCCCATTCTTTTTATCATCCGGACAGGTCAACGCTTCATAATTTTACCACGGTCCGCTGAGGGTGGGACATTGATTATTTATATGTTAAATTGTTGCTATTCAATAAATTAATTGTGTTTTTAAACATGCCTTCAGAATACAATTTCGTTGCACCAAAAAATGAATATAAAGTAATTTTACATGAAATTTAAAAGGATTTCCACGGAAAGTCACACAAACACGAAGCAAATATACTCCAATAAATAAAATGGAAATAATTTAATGCTCGTTGAGTGACCCAATATTATTTGATCCATGAACCGGGGGGGGCACTGCTGTATGGTACTGATGCCTTCCTTAACAGGTAAAAAATGAGTACCATTTTTTTCCACAAACATCACATCATAGTTATTCAGCAACCAATAGTCCCTGGGTTCCTTCTTAGTAATCATTTTGGCATTTTGTATATCAATTATTAACTTCTAGTAAGTAATTTCAATTAAAATAAACTTTTTTTTTGCATTCTAACTCGAATTTTTGGCAGCTCGACATCGAATAGTTGTTTCATGTCTATATACCAGGGATTGGCAAACTCTTAGTTGTGGCGTGTCCAACTAATCTACCAATATGATTCAGCTTATCACATAGTAGCGCATTTTTTGAAACAATTCAAAAACGGATAAATTTGTTGAGTAGTGCAAAGTGCTTCTGAGAATCGTACCGCGTGAAACAAGTGGCACGTGGGCCATAGGTTGCCTACCCCTACTATAGATCATGTATGTGACTCCTTCTCCAACACTACAGCTTGCTCCTCCATTTTAATGCAGCGCAGGAAAAACCAATTTTTTGTTGAACAAGTTTAAGTAAAATTGAGTATTTTGACACCTCCGAACTAATCGCAATGTGAAACTGACAGCTGAGCCATTAAAAGGTTCGTGTCTTGCTACACAATATTCGAAACTATTTGGAGATGTATTTCATACTTTACCTGTTTCTCATTAGGCATTCTAAATGCCTATGCAATGTGTGGAATATGGATCATTTCATGCATTGCCGGCTAGTTTTAGGCATTTTATACAATCCCTAGGCTTTCTATAAGATGGCGGATTGCATACTTTTCCGGTAACATATATATTATTTAAAAGTATAGTTTAATTTTATTTTAAAAGTATTAACACTTCAAGAAAAGAAAGAAGAAAGGAATCGTATTTCCGAGGATGGATATATACGTCCAAGGCATATAACGCATTCGTTGAAGGAGAAGTATATATACGCCGGTGATACTTAAGAGATTAACCCTTAAAATATAATATTTAAGAGTATGGTTTATTTGTTTTATTTTAAAAGTATTAATATTCACAAAAGTGGTAAAAAAAAGTTTACTATTACTTTCCGTATTTTTCTTAAAAGTAGTAATACAAGACGCTGAAAGTACTGATGTGTGAACTTCATGTTTGCAAAAACTGATTCAAAACATTCTAAATGTTTTTTCCTCTCAGCAAAGATTGGAAGTATAATTCGAAAAGATTCCGAACTCCGCTACTTTCATCTCGTTCTCTTCGCGATGGGAAGGCGGCATAATGAGAAGGGATCTAAATCATTTATTATCCCGAAAGAAAAAGAACAAAAACAATTCAAATGTGTTTAAGAAAAATGCCACTTTAATGTGGGTGGGGAAAATTGTATTCTTGCGTGAGAGAGCTTCGATGAGAATTTTATCTCTCGCGCAAACGAATATGAAATTTCTTCAACCATCGCAGTCGCCATTTTTATTTTTTACTTTTTTCCTCTCATTTATTTTTTTACAGGTGTGATTTTTGGAATTATGGAAGTAACGGAGTGTGAAAAAAAAGGAAGAAAATCTATATTTAGATTAAAATGTCAGAATTATTTCTTCTTTTTTTATATTTATTTTAACGTTTAAAAGTGGATGAGAAAGAGTTTATTGAAATTGTTTTTCGTTTTCTCTTTTTCCCGCCACGAACGATGTATTTAATTAAGCGAGATATCGGTATGAAATCAGATTTATATCTTTTTTTTTCTCTGTCGAAGTTAAGATTAATGTTGGCATCAATAAAATGTAAATAAAAAGACAGGTAAAGATAGATTTTAATTTTGGAGGGATTTCATTTTAAATAATAAATGAATAGCTATCTTGAAAAGGATATTTGACAGCATTTGATTTAAAATATTCATTCTGAAGTATTTAAGACAGGAAGACTTATTATTTTGTATATTGAATGAATATTTGATGCACACCAATTACAGTTAATTCTTGTAATATTTTTCTAACGTATCTTATATTTTACTATAGATATTGAGTAAGTTACGTGACAGTTCTCACACTATATGAATATGAAATATATCTATTGTAAGCACAAAAAATATTTTTATACTGGGAAGATGCTATAGTAAATTGCTTAAGGCAATCCTTGCCTGATATTTCAGATGAAGGCTTAAACTCTAAACATCTCTTCAATTAAAATTGATATCCAAATATTAAAACAAGTTAATTTAATTCCTGAATGTATTTTTTATCATACATTGTACCTAAAATTTTGAAATATGTTATAGGTACATTCCCCCCCCTCTTTAACAAGTAAACAACTTTAGAATTAGCATCATGAAATACTTGTGAAATTCGAAACATTTTATATTAAAAAAATGCATTTATTCAAATTGTTACACAACAGATCATTTCTTAAGAAAATGTAATCAACTTTCCCTTCTGCTTCCATTTTAAGGAGCCTTATTTATAGTGAAATGACAAATAAAATTTTAAAAAGTCACACAAAAAATATTTTAATCAGTTCTACTCGTCAGTTAAATAATTCATTTCCTTTCGTGTTCTATTTTATGTCTATAAGATTACAGTTACGGAAGCAGTTAAAAAAACAATTTCATTAAAAAAATTCTTATTTTATGAAATTATATAATTTCTATACCAAACTATATTTTGAGAAAGTAAGGATTAATCGGAATGTCTTACAAACTGAAATGAATTAACAAAAAAAATGTCTCTATATCTTTATAAGATAACAAATTTTGAAAATAATATTGATATAGATATATTTTTAATGTGTCGAAATATATCGTATTTTTCCTTTTTATAATTTTAGGGGCAGATGGTTTTAGATTGTCATTTACTATGACTGAGGATTAAGCTATTGTGATAGTAGTTTTCTAAGTGTTTTATATTTCATGGCTAATTATTTATAGTTAATTTTTTGTAATTAAAATGCAACGCCTCACTTTGAGTATGGAAAAGTAATTCCATGTAGAAAAAGTTTCTAAATTTTAATTTTCATAATTACTGTACACGTATAAATACTGTACACATAAAATACTTTACACATATTTAAAGGCATAAAAGAATGTATGAAATAGCAAATTCTCAAATAAATTCCCTTTAAAATATCATGAAGGTATTTTCCTTCTTTAAACTCTAAATGGTGATATCTGTACAAAATTGACATTTTTTTTCGTTTATATAATTATAGATTAATAAGCGCATTCAAGTATTTTAAAGATTAATAAAAAATCTTAGTCTTAGTATTACTAGAATAATTTATAATCTTCTAACATTTATAAACATGTAAATATCCATGTTAATAATTAAAATATAGAAATAGGAATATATTGAAGGATAGTTTTTTATTTTAAAGCAATGTTAACTACAAACTTCATGCTAAATTAAAAACCCATTATTCTTCTAATAAAGACCTTTGCATTTTTCTCTTATGTTTTTCCAAATGTTTTCATTTTTGATTCAATGTCTTTTTTCTCTCTAAAAATATGGCATGCCTTCCAGAAAGAAACCCAAATGTTACTTACATTTTAGTGATACGAAATATTTATTGAAGAACACAAAATAAATTGGAAATATTTCAAAGAGAAAAATATTACCGATGCATTTTTTTTTTGTGTTTTTTATCGAGCATATTTTATCCACCTGATACATTTGGGATAGAATATGCTGCCATGGAACAAAATATAAAGGAATAGAGTAATTTTTAAGCCTAGCAACCTATACACACATTTGAATCCAATACCATTTTGAGTAATTAACTTCATTTGTTCTTTTATAAAAAAATAAAATAGCAACAAGAACAAATGATTTTGAAAATTAGAAAAAGAGAATCACTTTATAATAATAATGATAAGTAAATACACTCCAAAACTCGGTCATTGTGTATTTAAACACTACAATGCTGAATAAAAGTACAATTTCTTCCGCCAGTTTTGTAAATATTATTATTAAAAGCTTTTCATTTCCCGATCGTTGACGATTTACCGCACGACTTAGTCCCAAAGCTGGTAATTGAATTAAAAACACGCCCAGGTCACCAAATACTGCCAAAAGAAACGAAAAATTCTTCCTTTTAATTAGAAAATTAATTACACACCTTTTTCTGCTTGAGTGACACAGATGATATTGCAATAGCTAATTTAATTACGTCACTTTTGCCTCGGTGTTTTTTTCCTTTTGGCCCCTTTATCCTTTCTTTTTCTCGCATTAGCCAAGTATCATATCAGTTGGATGTCATTTCCACGTGTGTTACGTTTGATTTCTGCAGAAAAATACCTAATTAAGAAATTTTTATGAAATTTCAACTATACAGTTTTAAGTTGAGGCTATCATTTTTGAATTCCGAAAAGTAAAAATTAAATATCTGTAGCAAATTATATTTTCTCTGAATGGATATTTTGAGTTTTAATAAAATCTCAAGGTAGTGGAAATAAGCTTCAAATGGAGAGAAAGGTGAAAAAAATGAGAATAACATATGGATGGAACGTTTTGAAAGAACAAAAAAAAAAGAGAATACGTTCCATAAATTTTTGAGAAATAATGTGGCAACTTCTTGCGAGTATTATTTTGTCGGGTAATGTTAAGATTAAAATATGTTATCGCATTAAACTGAGTTATCAACAGAAATGAAATGGTTTACGAAACTCATTTTGTTCGAAAGTTGTTACGCAAGATGCAGTGAAGCATTAAAAAAGGGTCGTTCCAATTTTAAGAGGTATTTCTATGTTAACTCACCACGTATATATATTAAAATTTAGAAACTGCTTGGAGGACCTTCAAACTCATTATGTTTATCTTTTATCGATCATTGACAAGTGTTTTTAACTGAACCTTCTATATATTTAACGCTTTCAAGCCTCCTGTCTGGCAATAATTTTGAAATCATGAGTAAAATATAAATCTTTTGGCGTATTTACTTTTCTTCTAGAATTTTGATTTTACTTGTGGAGGATCAGGATTCACAAGGAAGTTGGACCAGAAGTTATTACAGATAAAGTAAAAGCTTTAATTTTCGTTTGATTCATTTTGGTAAAAATATAAAAAAATGTAGTTAGACGCGCGGAGTGGTGAAATATATAGACTATAATGTTGTTTATGCATAACTGAAGCCTTCATGCTGGGAAAATTTACAAATATATCAGAGTATGTCTGTGCATGATCTTCTTACGAGTCAATCTCTTCATTAGATATCATTAGCGATTTTTGAATCTTCAATTATTATTTCGTAATGATTTCATGGTATTCTCAGTAATCCAGCTCTAATCTATTCCCTTCAGTTGTGATTAAACAGAAAGGCCTATTTTTAAACAACGAGGTTTCTTCACAAGGAAAAGTTTACACATCAAAAACAGCATTATAAAGTAGACACAGAGATTATTAAGGAAAATACGAGTGAAAGCTTGATATATAATACTTATTTGGATATTGTAAAGGGCGTAAAAATATAGAGAGCTTCTATAGAATTAAATTTTTAATTACTTTTCGTACATATATTTAAGCAATTTTTTAATAACAAATCGGTTCATAAAGGCCACAAAAGAATCTGACTAAAAAAAAACACATTCTACGAAAATCGAGAAAAACTTCCAGTTCCACTGAAGCTTTCCATGTTTCTGGCTCTATTGTGTTAATTTCTTATCCCTACAAATAAATTCTATGGGAAAAAAATAAGAAGAACAAATGGAAATTTTATAAAATTTAAATTACATTAGGAAATTCAAAATGGCTTGTAGACACTAATCTTAATTGCTAACTACAAAATAACCCGTATATAGATAAATTGGTTGAATAGTATCTTAGATGCACTTTCATCTTGTATTGTATTTTCGAAAGAATCAATGAAACCGTAGTTCTACAGAGCGATGTCAGTTAGAATAGTCAAATGAGTATAGTGTAAAATTGAATTAAGTAAATTGAAATGCTTACTAACAAGTTAAACAGGAATTGATGAGTACAGTTACAAATAAATAAGGTAAAGAAAATATTTAATCCATTTTAAACATTATTTAGAAACATCTAATAAAAAATGTTGAATATGTCAATGAGTAAATTAGTAAAATTGTATCAATTACAATCGAATTACCGAATCTGACAATTGATATTGGATTGAAAACAACGAAAGAAGTTTAAGTCACTGAATTAGACAAGTTAATTCGGAAAATCGACAAGTAATCGGACTGAGCAATAGTATTTGGATACAAAGCATTAGTTATCAGGTAAATTTAAATTTAAATAAAATATTATTGCTTTTATCTCAAATGGTATATCTTTTAAATTTTAACCCCATCTGAAAGTGAGACAGAAAAACTGATTCAATTATTCCAATCTCTTTTTTCACCTGCGTTCCAAAAATTATTTTAGCTATTATATAATAATATTTTTATGGTATGTAAACTTATAATATTTGGATTTTGTATTTCTGGAAACTGAGTTATTCATGCACTATTTTCTCTTGTTTTTAGCCCAGTTATATAGGCAAATTTAGGGAAAGGCTGGTGCCTTAAAACTATCTTTAACCCTACAATATTAGTTCCTCTTACTAAGAGTCGGTTTATATATATATATATATATATAATACATTGGTCATTTTAACTTTGACCCATACGTTTTGTTATGCTGCTATTTATTGTTTAGATTAATGGCAATTTAGAGTATGATCATATATACACACGTATTATATATAATGAAATTTAATCTGGTTAAAAAGTTGCGCAGCAAAAATCTCAGAAATTAATTATCTAAAACAAGAGGGAAAAAAAAGTAAATCAACAACTACAGAAAAGTATAAAGATTATTATTTTCTCCAGAAAAGTTAGTGACTGTGGACAGTAATGTGAGCTTAAGCAAGCTTTGTGATGGTACCTTACCCTCTATGAAACAATTTAGATAAAATATCACCTTCAAATAATTAAAACTATAAACAAATAACATACCTAAGTAAAATGATCAGAAACACAAAACCTGTGGAAGCCCAACAGTACAACCTAAGGATGTAACAGTGAATCTTTTTGAAAAAGATCACAAGCACAAATTCTACAATCGAAATAAATCCGACTGCAAGGGAAAATCACAAAATTAATTTGTAATTACTCTTTTTTCAACTAAATTACGGCAATTTTGTAAATGAAAACTAAATCAAAACGTGAATTAGAATTGTAATTAAAGTAACATATGTTTTTGGAAAAATCTTAGAATGTGAAGTGAAACTTAAATGTAAAAACTACATAATTATATAGAGTATGTATGTATTAGCAATTCAGAAAAATATAAGGAATAAACTTTTTCTCAAACTTCAAGCGCGCGCGATGTAGTATAGACATACTTTCAGTCAAAATATCTTACATTCCAAATACATATAAAAATACAATTTGTATAGGTTATTAAGTAAACACCATCCCTCGTCTATATGCATGCAATAAATATTCAAATCAAAATATATATCAAAGCGTCTATAGGACTAGAGTAATAAAAAGAAAAAGCCAATTTCTCAACCAAGTGCATATTTTCGGAAAGGATAAAGTAATGTCAAAACTATAAACCCAGAAATGTAAGTGTCTAGTTTACATGTAGATAGAGTGCCGTAGTTATATGAATATGACAACAAAGTGAAGTGAATCAAAAAGATGGAGATCTCTACAACTCACTTCATTACCAAAGAGAGGGCATAAATAATCCACCAGTAGGGAAAAAAAGGAATTGGGTGTTTCTTTTTTCGAATGGGATTGCCCTGCAGGGTGCTGCCCTATCATATTAGAGCTGGTGACGAAAAAGGGCTCCAGGGCTCCCTACGTGCCCGGAATAGGGGCCTGATAAGGGAATGGGAAGTTAAATTTGGACTTAGAGGTGACCCCATTACACTTGAGTTCAAACGATGGTGTTGGAAGTGTAGAACAATTCACCAGACGATATAAAAAATAAACTAGAAGCTAAAAAATGTTTTGTTGATATTTTTTTTATTGTTTGCTGTTTCAACTTTTTAAGAGAACATGGAACATAAAAGAAAGACAAATTTACAGGAAAAATATCGCAGTTATCTCTCAATGTATTTTTTATTGAAAAGTATACTGTAATAATGTATCATCAGAGAATATAAAGTAGTAATATCCACAACTCTTTGCCAGTCATCTAAAATCTTCTTTACGCTAAGGCACTTCAAATTTTTCATTTTGATTA